>JANHGN010012462.1:3657-27962 GCA_024605025.1 Megaceryle maxima | reverse complement strand
CCAAAAAACCAAAAAAAAAAAAAAACCCCCAAACCCCCCCCCCCCAAAACCCCCCAAACATAAAGTCCATGAGACCATACAAACACTATGCAAAGGCACTGCAAGAAAAACCTTCTAAAACAGAGCTAAATGTAAATAGTAGATCAAAAAGATAAATACTCTGAAGGCAACTCAAACTCTCGGAGAAAATTGTCTTTATTTGTCTGCACTTTGAGAACTTGCCAATAAACTCAAGCAAAAGGCTTATTAAGCCTCATCTAGGAGAAAGGGCCAAAACATACTACTTGATTTCCAGCCAGATGCTTTATTTCCCTAGTTTAAATAACATGATTTCCTCCACCCTTAACAGCACTGCTACAGACTATAAATTTTTTGCCAGATCGTGAACTGAGAAAATATTATCAGGTTTTCGTTTGATTTACAATGACAACTGGATTCTTAATATTGGATTCTTATTACATCACGGTTTTCTCCTTTATTTTGTATAACAACTATGACAAAGATCGTGTTGACTCCTTAAGTGGAGAGAAAAATCAAAATCTTGTTTTCTCAAATGGAATCCATTGTTGCTCTTCTCCAGATTATCAGTTCTATGTTAGGCTTGCATCACTCATTTTGCCCTTTGCTAGTTTCTCCTGTGACACTCCACCCCCCCACCCCCCTGCCAAGGTCAGTAAATACAATGCAGATAAACATGGAAATTCTAAGCTGAATTCAAAACAAGGTTAGTAAGATGCAGCAAATAAGTAAAGAACAGATAAAACACTGACAGCTGTGCAAATGGCTTGACTCCCTCTTATTTTGACAAGGTATCAAAGATAAAGGGACTTCATGAAGAGAAATTAAAGCAATTTAATCTGTGGCATTAAATATCCTATCTGGCAACTAAACACCACACAGTCAACTGCTCGCACACTCCCCACAGTTCATATATTGAGCATGACATTCTATGGTAGGGAATATCCCTTTGACTACTTGGGGTTCCCTGTCCCGGCCGTGCCCACCACACAGCTTCTTGTGCATCTGCTTGCTGGCAGAGCACAGTAAACTGAAAAATCCTTGATTTAGGATAAACACTACTTAGAAACAACCAGAACATCAGTGTGTTAACAGCTACTACGAAGGAAATTGTCCCAGCTGAATATAGCCCTAGAACCAATTCCTGGTAATATTGGAAGCTCCCTCATACAACATAGGATTTCTGATGATCAGGAAAAATAAAGACTAAGAAAATGCCATACAACATTATGAAGAAGTTACTGTGCACTTGGAGCTGGTGTAAGCAGTTGTCACTGTACAGTACAGTAGGGCTGGGGAGCAGGCAACAGAAGCGGCTGAAAGTAGGAGACGGACTCTCATGTTCTGCCAGTCACGGTAAAAAAGGTGGTAACTGACAACTAATCTTTCTTTAGAGGCTGAAATAAGCCAACTTCTTAATACTGATGACCCTCCAAATCAAAAAAAAAAAAAAAACCAAAACAAACCAACACCACGAACAGTCCCCAGTGAGAAAAAGACAAAAGGAGAAATAAAAAACCATTTACCATAACCAATAACATTTCTCTCAGAGGCAGAAAATTCCCAGCGAGTTAAACTCAAGCACTACTACAGAGATCCAGATCTCTTAGAATGCTTAGGACGCTCTTTTTCTTGTCCTTGTACAGATAAGCTACAGGAATTTCATTATGTTGTTTCTATTACCAAAAACATTCAAGTCTGTCAAGCCTGTTGCTTCCAGCATTATAGGAACTAGGCAACATCCTCAGATGATCACTGTGTTTCATGACCCCTTGTCAGAGTAAATCAAAGAGCAGCTTTAAACCAGATGGTCATGTAGAAATCACCCAGCCTGTCATCATGTGTGCACGCTGCACATCTCCACTGTTGATAGTGTGAAACTAGATAAGTAACAGAAAAAAAATCATACACAGCACAGTTGCATGTAAATAAAGCCATATTCTATAACCTTAAGCCCTGCTGTCTCTGCAAATTTTTAGTTCTAGCCTCATCCTCTCTAGACTGTCAAACATCTACTGTTCAGAGTTAAACTCACTCCACATATATGTGCAATGTCTGCAAGAAACAACATCTACATTTGAAGTTAGATTACAGCAATTTCAGTTGTTCTAAAACTCAGCGCTCAACATCTTGGCGTCTGATTCTCAGAGCTGCTGGGAATTAGTAGTACACATTAACTCCTCAACAGCTTGTCACCCATTGCATTTACCCAAAGGCAGAGGTCCAACAAAAAGATACGGCCGCCATACAGAATGTCTTGACTTAGTCTTCTAAAAGTGTAGATCACATATTTATTTATGTAAGGCTCAAATGACTTACTGCCAAGATCTTCCAGATAGCAGAAACAAATTGATGAATAGGCTCACCTTCGGGCTATCCTGATTAACAGATCTTAAACTTTTATATTAGATCAGTCCCTTGCCTAGGTTTAAGCGAACTGTAACCTTTCCAGAGCTTTCCACAGCCAGACAATTTTTTGGTTTTCAGTAGCAAAGATCTATAGAAATTTTCAAATGTCTTTAAGTCCAGAGACAAGAGTAGAAGACTTTCAAGAATTCAGCCATTTGACCTGGAGAATAGAGAGGTCACCACAGGTACAAATGAGGAGAGAGGTACAAGTAGCATAATAAATTCAGCTATACTTGTAGGCAGTATTAGATCTGACAGAGCCCACATAAAAACCTGCACTATAGCTAAAAGGCAAAGTCAGATCAGGATGCCAGCATAGCAACTACAAGCACATGTACACAGTGACCCATATTACTAATGTTAACTCTCCATTTTTGCTTTAAAATGTAGCCAATGAGCTAGCTGCCAGCTTCTTCTCAAAATCAAGGATGTTTAAGATTTTTAGCCAAGCAAAAAGGCATGTACCATAGATATACTTTCAATCATACTCACAGGAATGGAAAAAAGGGAAGCACTGTTTGCTCCTGCAGAAAAAAAATCCGTATCATTGTAGCACATCCAGTGAGATGTACAGAGCATGTTCAGTTCGAGGCTTCCTGTGATATTATCATAGCCAACAAGTAGAAGTACATACACTATCATGGCACATTATAAGGCTATATGCTTGCCTTTATGTTACATGACGTGGACGTGATATAATTGAATGATACTGCAATTAAAATGGGCCCCAACAAGGATGACATGTCAATTTGTAAAGCCTTGAATATTTTCTACGATAAGGCCTTAGCTGGAATATCAAAAATTAAGCTTTGGGCACCACATTTAACAAATTAACGTGTAAACTGAATACAGAGAACAGGAACAAAAACAAGCAGATATGTAGAACACAAGATCTGCAAGGAAAATTGAAAAGAAAAAAAAAAAGCACAAAATCTAGAAGGAGAAAAAACACGATAGCAGGTATTCAAATATGTAAAAGGCTAGAACATAAAGGGGAATTACGCTCTTCCCTCATAAACATAGGGGGAATATGAACAAGGCAAAAGGTAAATGTCTCAAAGCACAGCAAAGGAAATAAGGTTCAATACAATGGAAAACTTTCCAGGGCTATGGAATAGGGAAGTGTGGGAATAGACTGTGGAAGCAGGGCCAGGTATCCTGCGAAGAGTATAGGAATCCTGCCCAGTCATGCAGGGATGAGGTCAGGAAGGCCAGGGCATGGCTGGAGCTGAACTTAGCAAGGGATGCTAAGAATAAGAAGAATGGATTCTCCAGGTACATCAATGAAAAAAGGAAGGTTAAACAAAACATATGCCTCCATGCAAGAACAGTGAGCTAGGAACAACAGATGAGGAGAAGGCTAAGCTTCTCAACAGCTTTCCCCCCCCCCCCCCGCCCTCAGTTTTCACTGACAACCTCTCTCCCAACACCTCCCAAGTTAAAAAAAATCACAAGGTCAGGACCAGGCAGCGAAGTCCCTCCCACTGTATGGGAAAATCAGGTTCGTGACCACCTGAGGAACCTGAACATTCATAAGTCTATGGGACCTAATGAGATGCATCCCAGAGTCCTGAGAGAATTGGCTCATGAAGTCGCCAGGCCACTCTCCATAATATTTGAAAAGTCTTGGCAGACAGGGGAAGTCCCTGGTGGCTGGAAGAAGGGACACATTACACTCATTTTGAAAAAGGATAAAAAGGAGGACCCTGGGAACTCCAGAGCTGTCAGCCTCCCCCCTGTGTCTGGGAAGATCAGGGAACAGATTTTCCTAGGTCTGGTAAGGCACATGGAGGACAGGGAGGTGATCAAAGACAGCCAGCATGGCCTTACTAGAGCCGAACCCTGACTGACGAACCCAGTGGCTTTCTATGATAAAGTGACTACATCAGTGGACAAGGGACAACCTACGAATGTGATCTCCCTGAACTTCTGCCAGGCCTTTGACACGGTCCCCCACAGCATCCCACTTGCCAAGTTAGAGAGATAGGTATTTGATAGGTGAACCGTTGAGCAGATAAGGAATTGGCTGGATGGTCACATCCTGAAGGTAGCGGTCCATGGCTCAAAGTCCAGAGCAGTGACAAGTGGTGTCCCTCAGGGGTCTGTACTGGGACCTGTACTGTTTAGTATTTTTATCAATGACGTAGACAGAGGGATCGAGTGCACCATCAGCAAGTTTGCAGATGATACCAAGCTGAGCGGTGCTGTCGATACACCAGAGGGACATGGACAAGCTGGAGAGGTGGGCCCAGGTGAACCTCATGAGGTTCAACAAGACCAAGTGCAGGGTCCTACAGCTGGGCCAGAACAATCCTCACTATCAATACAGGCTGGGAGATGAGGTGATAGAGAGCAGCCCTGCAGAAAAGGACTTGGAGGTACTGGTGGATGAGAAGCTGGACATGAGCGGACAGTGTGCGCTTGCAGCCCAGAAGGCAAATCGCATCCTGGGCTGCATCAAAAGAAGTGTGGCCAGCAGATCAAGAGAGGTGATTCTGCCACTTTGCTCTGGAGCACTGCACCCAGCTCTGGAGCCCTCAGCAGAGGAGGGACATGGACCTGATGGAGCTGGGCCAGCAGAGGGCCACAAAAATGATCTGAGGGCTGGAACCCCTCTCCTACAAAAAAGACAGGCTGAGGGAGCTGACGTGGTTAAGCCTGGAGAAGAAGAGGCTCTGGGGAGACCTAATAGCCACCTTCCAGTACCTGAAGGGGGCCTACAAGAAGGCGGGAAAGGGCCTGTTTACAAAGGCCTGTAGTGACAGAATGAGAGGCAATGGCTTTAAACTAGAGAAGAGGAGATTTAGATTGGATGTTAGAAACAGGTTCGTTACCATGAGTGTTGGTGGAACACTGGAACAGGCCGCCCAGGGAGGTAGTTAAGGCCCCATCCTAGGAGATATTCAAAGTGACACTTGACAAGGCTCTGAGTGACCCGATCTAGTTGCGGATGTCCCTGCCCACTGCAGGGGGGTTGGACTAGGTGACCTTTAGACGTCCATTCCGGCCCAAACCATTCTATGACTCTATGAAATCTTTGTCGTCTTAATTCTTAGGGCTTTGAAGACACAGAATTACAGGGAGACAGAACTGGTAAGAAATCCAGTCCACTATAGGTTAATAAAAATTAGTATCATTCACTAGAAAAAACACTCAGGGATATTTACAACCCAAGTTAAATGATCTTCATGCACAACTTCAAGGAATATTCACTATTATATTAAATTTTGGGGTTTATTCTTTTAATTGCAAATTACAAAGCAAAGACAATGGGAACTAAGGTTTCATGGAGAAGACAGTAAAAGAGATCTGTACTGTTGTCATACTAAGAGGAGGGACACAAAGTCCTCCTGATCATAATAGCCTAGAGCCAACTTCAGCAGGACCTTAAAGTAACCAGCTTCCCATTTGCAAAATGGAGATACAGTGAGAGCTGCCGTTAGAAAAATGCTATTTACACATTAGGGAAGACTATGATAAAGATAAAAACGTGATCACTGAACTGTTCTCTAGGTCTCATCATCAAGAAAGTAGTTCTCATTTACAAAGAAAAAAACCCAACATAATTGCCAGCAATAGCAATTTTTACATATTTGCCTCTCCAAAACAACATCCTTCTGAAGTGGTCAAAAAATTAGTTGAAACAAATGGCTGTGCTGCGAGTAAGCACGGCCTTCACTTAAACAGGCTTATAAATCATGAGCCTGACACTGGGTAGGAATGATTGCTGGCCTGGCTAGTGCTGCTCCAGGCAAACTCCACAAGGACACACAGTGTATCTACAAGGAAACAGCACCCAACTGACTGTTAACCCCGTGATCTCTTCCCCAAAAAGTTTCCACTCACAAGGCACAGCAGAAGCCTCTCTATACCACGTTCAACCAAAATTTATGGCAGCATCACAGTCAACTTAAGACAACGCCAAGTCACCAGGATCTTCATTTTAATTTTGGCACAAAACATTACTAGGTTTAGAAAAAATTTTTTTTTTAATTAAAAAAAAAAAAAAAAAAAAAAAACCATCTGCAAGAAAATTTAATTCATTAGACATGATAGGATTTTCCTTTTCCCCTTCTTCCATTTCCCTTGAAAAGGGGGAAAAAGAAAAAAGCAAGACTGAAAGACAGATAGACCACAAGAAAAATAAAGATTAACTTTTTCGCTTTCATTGAAAAATTGGAGCACTTTGATGCATATCGCTGTTTTCCTTGAAATTTTTCACTTCTAATGACTCTATTTTAACCAAAATATTCCTATTGGATAGTTGAAGTGCTCATCATCTCAGCCAAACAGAACTTTTCAAACATCACTACTGTGCAAACTGTGAGCCTATTACTTTTCCAGTGTCCTGTTAATATTCCTGTTAACACCCTTGACGTAATGCCAGGTACTGCATCATGGAAAATACAGTCTATGGACCAAAGATCAGAATCTAGGTCTCTTCCACATTGGGCCAGTTCCCCAGATACTTCTATAGCCCACAGTTTTGGCATTCTTTGCTGCTTCAACAGGAGTCAGAATATGCCTTAACTCTAAACTGCTTATAGTCTCCAGGCACTTCAGGAGTCTGAACCCTCTCAGGCTAACCTTGAACTCAATTCTACCCATTTTGGAACATGTTCCAAACATCAGGACACCAAACAAAACATTTATCAGCACACTACATCTTGCACCCAAAGAATTCTATCATACAGCCCAATACCTGATATTCAGAGACAAGGAGAGTTCCAGATATGTAGCAAATTAGGTATCTACTGACATGAAGGTGCTCCCTGCTCGGCACCTGAATGGTCGACTGAAGTGTCTGATTCTCGGTCCGCATAAAGAATTAACCGCCTAACGCGGAGCATCTTTCTGGGTCCCAGGCTTCACAGATGCAAGGGCTCAGAAGTGAAACCCTGCATGTTTATTTGATACATTCTGCTGTACAATCATATACAGGCTGCATGTGACAATTGAGGGGCTCAGAATCAATCTTAATCTTCGACATAATTAACTCACTCTGCAAATTAAAAAAAAAGCGTGCAAAAAAAGTTACTTCATTTCACAAACATCTCTCAATCATCTCTAAAGACTAGGCATCACTAAAAGGCCTGAATTTGTGATAGTATACTCTTTCATCGCTAGAGTCTTAGTCTTGCCCTTGGTTACTTCCCTTTTGGCTGCAAAGATGGCCATGTAACGCCTCCAGAGCGAAAGCAGCTTCTGCTCTACCAGACTCTGACAGCTGTATACATCGGCTGGCTCCATTCTCCCTGAAAGCCGTTACTGTCACTTCTGCAATAAGTCTCCACCAGCCAAAGGACCAAATATGCCAATTACAATCCTGAGCTGTGGTGAACTAGCTCGCAGCAATGCGAGAAAAAGAAAGGACATGTTTTAGAAAAGCAAACACATTAGCCTTTCAACCTAGAACTCACAAATAACTTTAATATGAAGTGGACTTTCAAATGGCCCTAGTCGCTTAAGTCATATTTGGGAAATTCTTTGGCAGTGCCTTTGCTTCCTGTGGTTTTGGTACAAAACCCCCAAGCTATACTATTTCAAAGTTTTCCTTTCTATCCTGCCTCAACTTTCTCCTCTACTGCAAATTCTTGGACATATAATCGGGGTTTACCAGAGATCAGCACTGCTAACATACTGCCAACACTAGCTCAGCATTACAAATTCCTGTAACACCAAAAGATGTTCTTTGAACTGACACAGTAACTTATTTTTATAAATAATAAGCAGCAGTGCCAAGGTTCTACATATTTATTTTTACAGTTGTTACCATTTCTAATACTTTTCTATCTTACTGTGTTTCAAAAGGACCCGTAATCACTTTCAGGGGTAACATGGTGCTGTTTATGTTGTACTCAAACCATATGAGATAAATCACTGAAAAGTATCTGATGTTTCAATGCAGTAAGGGACAACCTGTTTAAAAACTCAGCAATAAGAGTGTAAAAGAGTAACTGTTAAAAATACTACAGTTGTGCTCAAGTGCAATATTATGCTCTACCATCTCCAGTGTCTATGCTAACGTATTTTGGAAGCATCCTGGATAATGCCAAGCTTTTCCTATGAAGATGGGCAACGGTCCAACTTCACAGCTCTGGGGATGAGATGACAGTTCTGGGACCAACCCTTGCATGACACCTACATATTCCCCTGTGTGTATGATGCCATACACACAGGGGAATATAAACACTTTCAGGTGGATGTATCTATAGCTGTTTGTCTACACTGACGGATGCTCACAGTCACAGAGGTAGTCAATCTGCTGTCAGGGCATCACGCACTGCTCAAACAACCGTTTGCCTGTCACTTCTAACAGGAACACAGTGAACCAGAAAGAAACACGCACCAAAATGTTTCAGTTTCTGCACCTATTCACCTACATGTTTCAGTTCCTACTCTAATGTACCCTCCTGGAAACTGTATTTCATTAAAGCACAATATCCTAAAGACTGGCTCCCTCTAGTGTAAACTGCCAATAATCCGTAATTTGAAACACCAGGCTTCAATTTGTTGGGTTTTTTTGTTTGTTTGTTTGTGGTTTTTTGTGGGTTTTTTTGTTTTGGTTTGGTTTGGTTTGTTCGTTTGTTTTGGTTTTGTTTGTTGGGGTTTTTTTTGTTGGTTTGGGGGTTTTTTTGTTTGCTTTGGTTTTTTTTTAAATAAGGCATTCCCAGATACCAGACCTCCTGTCTGATATTTAAGTACTTAATAATCTTGCACTGAATAAAACATCCATGGATCTGCTTTAGTAATTAAATATAGATTATGTTCAATTAAACAATTTCTGCCTCTCAGTAGGGATTCAATTTCTAGAGTTCACTTCCATCTAGAAAGTGCATGTTATTTTAATAGGAATACACCTATATGTAACTGCACCAGCTGCCTACAGTCAGCAGGCTGCAAATACGATGATGCTCTTAAATGACAGAATTTGTATTCTCCATATTGTTTGATCCTGTTTCAGCACTGGTAGCTCTGAATACTGGAGAATGCATATATAAAATGGCAATTTCTGACAAGCACCTGTGTCAGTGCAGTAGTCACACTAAACACTGAAAGTTCAGCTAGAGATTTGAGCATAGTTACTGGATTTTACATGCAACAAGTTTCAACAAAGACTTCAACAAGAACCACTTCTGTCCTTGCAGAGAGATAGACAGGCTTCACCCAGATAGCTCCTCTAGAACACTTAAGTGGAGTTCAGAACAGGAAAATTATTTTCTCAAGTTATTGACAAGGCTAAATATCCATTGCTTCCTCTCCCAGAAGGCCTAATGCTATTCTCTTACCCTGTTTATATTAGCTGCCACTTTAATTAGGGCTTGGTTTTGGTTTACACACCTACTCTTCACATCAAGTCTCCCAGGACAAAAAGCCTCAAGAAACAGAATTTCTACTCAGTCTACGCCTTTGTGCACTCTCTCTGTAGTGAGCTTACCCTCTAAGATATAATCAAGTGAATACTGCTTCTATCAAAAGAACTTTAATGCTATTAATACCAACTCTTAGACATTTCTGTAACGTTTCAGTGCTTGAACTCTGACTATTCAGGCTTCATACAACAGTTTACAAACATCAGAGGGAACAAAGAATGAAAATAAAAATTGAAGGCCTGGTGCTTGTAACCCAAAGTCATATGGAAACCAAATTTATTTTAAAATAAATAAAGTAATAAAGCTCACAACGTACCAGATAGTCAGCAAACAATGTGAGATTCACAGGATAGTTGGAAATACATTTCCTAGTTTCTAGGATGCAGCTTCTCCTTCATGTCTTTGAATGCTGTATGTGAAAGTTTGCTTTAGGTATTCATTAGGTATCAATTACTTTTTTTTCGCCTTCTCTTCTCTCTTTTTTTTTTTTTTTTTTTAAAATCCCTTCCTTTCTTCTAACTACTGAAATGCCATAACAAGAGAAAGCTATGTAAAGCCAAGACTGTGCCAATTATGGCATACCTTAAGTGATAATCGGAAGGCATTAAGAAGGGAAGAAAATCTTTATATGACAGTCTAGTACTTAATTGTGGGTCATGAGGACAAGTGTCACAAAAAGAACAGCAGCAGATATTTTCATTATGAGTTAGCAATTAAGCAAGCACTTCCACGGGCACGTCATCTTTAAATCCCCTTTAATACTAGAAGCAGGCATGGTCTAACTGCACATATCTTCCGAGACAAAATGAGTCTTAGTATAAGTCAAATAGCCCTGCAAGTTAAACAAGACATTGGTGCAGGTAAGTAAGATCCTTAATGTCAAGCACAATCTCCAAGATCCATCATATCACTTTTATGTTTTGGCACCTCAGTTTCATTATCCAAATGCTAACTGCCAAGTAGTGTGCATTGCAACAATCCTAAACAGGGATTAGGATTATTATTATGCTATTATTTTCTTAACTCAAAAAGTAAACAACTATTTTTCAGTTATGCAATGCGATTCAACCTGGTAGTTATTAAAATAGAACTTTGATGTTGAATAAATACTTTCTGGTGGCTAACATTAGCAAAAGCCCTCTGGCATTACAGGAAGAAAGTGTCGAGAGTTCCTAAATTTCATTCGCTACAGTAATATGGTGAGCACATAACAGATAATTCGAACTCTTCTGTCTCTTTAAGAGTCACAGACCTATAGACTTGCGACCAAGGACGGAAACAGACTACGCTGCTGAGGTAAAGACTATTTACTGTGCATATGAAGAACACTGCGATGGAGTCAGACCATGTAACTTCAGGCATCTACCTTTGGACCCCTGATTCCCTTAGTCAAATGATGTTCAGAGGACACGTAGTGGTAACGATTAGTCTGGAGGTTTTATCTACTAGGGCTCCTAGCCCATTTTTGTATGGGGCACAAGTCTATTACCGATAACTTTCTTGGCACTCATTTGCAGTCAAAATGCCAACTGTGAAAGAGACTGGTACTAAAGCTCTTGCTGCATTCAGCATATGTCAAGTAGTCATGAATAAATCTAGCTATAACAACAGAAAGGTGGTGACATTTCTGCTAGATAAAGAGAGGCCTTGTGTCTAATCACTACAGCAGATGCCACATTCCTTCTTACTTTTCAGACCAACAAAAATGTTTAAGAAAACCAAAGCAGCACTTCAAGAAATAAAATGAAAGCACTCCTGGGATACTTGGTTCCAAGGTTGACTAGGTCAGACGTGACTCCACTTCACTGTTTGCATTTACATGAAGCATAAAACCACCAGAACTACTTTAAATTTAATTTTAAAAAAGATTTCAGACCTATACAAGGAGTCATATCCCTGACTGGATCTCTGAATATAACATCATACACACACAATTTTGCCTTTGTTAGTCCTTTTTCAGAAGCAACAGCTAGTCCTTCATGCAGCCATATGATGAGAAAACGTAACATGCTACTGAAGGCTACTTTAAGCTCCTCTCAGTAACAGAGCTTCAAATTTCTAGTTTATTAGACAGTTCCAAATGCATTTTAAATAAATGAATCAACCCCCCTCCCCAAGCATGTGCTAGTGCATACTGGAAGCTGATATAACTCCGCTGATAGAAACTCTGCAACGTTGCACTATTGCTTTAGTTGGAGTGAACTGACACAAGCATCCTTGAACCATGTGATTGTTTAACAGCACCACCTCCAGGAGCTTTTTATCACAGCAGAGAAGTGAAAATGCTCTGCAGAGTCCCTACTGAAGTAGTTCAGAAGCACACAGATAGTGCTAGCACATTTTGTAAATGCTTGAAATCCTCCACTATACTTTCATGTTTATATCTGACAATGCATGCAGATAGCTTTTGCTTTATGACACCTGTCACAGAAATTGTTAACACAGAAATAAACAGTCCCTGCTTCCTTACAAGACACAGAATGCTGCAGCTGAGTATTAGAGGCACATCTGCAAAACTTTAAACATCCAAGCACACAGGCACGTACATAATCCAGAAAAGACAATATGCAGAAGCAGATGTGTGAAAATGAGTGAAAATCAAGCATCAATCCTGACAAATACCCGGAACAGAGTAAGCCGTGACATGCCATGCACCCTCCTCAGCGTTCATACCAGCTAAAACACCAATTCAGTGGTAAGCCAGGACCAGTGTCTCCAGGAAGTACTGAGAAGTAGTATCTTTGCAAAGCTTGTAAGTCTGCAAAGGTATTATTCCAGGTATGATACTGCTAGTGATGCTTGGCTCTTTCACATCTAAGATGAAATGGGATCTCACTAAAAGGCCAAAATGCCTGGAGAGATCTTAAATAAGCTTAATCATCTTAAGTTGTGGAAAGATTTTAACTGAGGACTAACACGATACTTTCTCTGTTTGAGGTGATATGTAACCAAATACTCTAAAAAACATGCAGGCTATAATGAAATACTATTATTTTGCTATGATCCATAATATGAAACCCACCCCATGACTTTAGAATCAGCAATAAAAAATATTTTTGAAACCGAAAACCCGTAATTCCCACTGTGGTGGATGGCAGTCCAGGGACTATTTTTAGTCAGTGGAGCACAGGATGCAACTATGAAAGAAATGTAACTGTTTCCAAAGCTTCCTTTTCCCTGCTGCTACATCATATTTCAGACAACTTTACATTAAAAAAAAGATATGGTTAAACATTTTCATTGTATCTATTGACCACAGAAGACATTATCAAGAAGAAACAGGAATTTTACAGGATTGCAAGTGACAGGGACTATAACCTCACAACACATTCCGCAAGAGGGAGGCAGTCAAAAGAAAAAACAACCAGCCAACCTCAAGAATATCTGCAACTGGATACCAGACATTTAGCAAGTTCGATAATGAATACTGATGAAGCATTGTCTCTCTGTGAGAAACAAGGCGGTCTCAGAAATGGGAAAAATACCAAGAAAGTTGTACAGATTTTCACGGGAATCAGTCACTACACTGCTTGAGCCATACTGAAAGCCAACTGTTGCGTATATGGTAGAGACAGCTCTTGCTGAAGAGAAAGGATTCAACTCGATGCTTTGGGGTGGAGCTTTTTTTCTGTTTGTCTACCTTTGCTACAGTTTCTCTGTTGGATTCTTACATCTTCTCTTTAGAGTTACTCTAGTCTAGCAAAACAATTTTTCTGTACCGATTGCCTATGAAGAAAGCTTTTTTTAAGAATGACATTTTAAATTTTTTTATTCTTTGTAATTCACCTAAAAGGTGTTTAGTGCTGAAAAAAACATAGAGTTGATTGATTGTATTTATCAAACCAGCAACACTTGACTGTTACACTAGTACTATAAACCCAAAGGCTTCTGTCCTCCACACTTCTTTCCAAGCAACTTGCAAGTAACACTGACCTAATACCATCTCTAGATACTGAGCAGGCTTCTACTACTCATTTAGCAAGTTCACTTCTTTCTGTGAGGCTCATTATGTTCCTTTATTACAGTCTAAAGAAGGAAGCAAATGGAATAATTTCAATTCTGAAATGGTAAGACTGCTTAAATATAAACAATTGAGGTTAGAATAAAAAACTTGACACAACAGGACCACTGGTTGACAGTCAGCATTAAAGGGAAAACCAGTGGAAAATCTACTTGGATCAGAAAATGAGGAGAGAAGGAAATGGCATATTTGAAAAATTAAAACTCTTTCCTTGCCACCCACGTACATCTGTGAGGATCTACGGTATCCTTTCTTCCACCAAGAGTTTGGAGGTTGACTGTATTTTTTCCCCATTCAGAGCAGAGAAAATGCTATATAGGGACCACAGAGTAGTGGAATATACAGTCTCTAAGCTCTGAAATAAACTGTGAGGACATCAGGAAACTGACCTAGTCAAAGCCTCTACAATGTGTCATGATACCACATTTTAAATGGTGGTTGAAAACAACTGCCTGAATCGCTTTATCCTCAAACTACTACACAGCAGCAGCACTTAGGAATGTTTCATTTTTCTGAAGAAAAAGTAACAATTGCACTATATAACCAGTACTATTACACTCTAGTCATAAATGAGTAAGTGACTTCAGGGAAAAGCGACATCCAATGGCAGCTACCATTACAACACAAAACTCTGGTCCAGGTTTTTTTTAAAACCGTAAGCTAAATCTCTTAGAACAGTTCATTCAAACATCACTGTCAGCAACATCACCTGAGAGTAACAGGCATCACTTTACCTTTGCTTTTAAGATACAAAATACAAATAGCACATGATAAATTGAAGAGCACCAAAACAGAGACCAACAGATAACAAAAATAGTAACATGAAAAGGGATAAAGACCATTAGTGATTTAGCAAACTGCTGCCAGCTTTTTGTCTCTTCTTCCATTAAAAAAAAAAAAAAAAAAAAAAAAAGAAAAGCTACCTAGCGAGCACGCAGTCTGTGCGCTGGATTCTACAGCTGCAAAACATACACCTGCCCCTACTGATATACGAGCAGAACAAACTGACAACTCGTGCTTCCTTCCAAGTGTGAGAGAAGCCAGCCTCAGAAAAAAGTGTCCTGCAACGTAGTCAAAAGTGAGGAACAAGCACGTCCACTGTCTTAGATGTTTAAACTGCTTTGAGCTCTTTCCTAGGTGCACCTGGATTGCTAAATAAGAAAGTGACAGCCAGACTAGCAGAAATTTTCTTGAGGTCCAACCTATCAATCCAGGACAGTTTGTTTAGGCATAGGTATTCTGACATGTTTTCCCCTCCAGCTAATCTCTACATGTAATGTTGATGTGCAAAAAGAAATACTCAGGGTAAAGATACCTGAATCCTCAAAGTAATAAACGGATTTCCTTTAAGTGGAAGTATTATAACCTGACACAGAAAATACAGAAAGGTGAGATTCTGACTGCAGTCCCATGACTTTAAAACATGTAGTGTTTCCTAGTTTTATTGTGTCAGTATTTATATGAAGCCAATAAAATGATTCAAGTAGTAAAATTTTTCTTCTTCCTAGCTAATAGTCGAGAATAGTATATACATTTAAAGAAACATATTGCTTGGGTTGAAAGTGCCAAAGGTATCACTCATCCCTAGAAGATTATAGATCTTTCTCATTAATAGCTAGATTGCAATTAAAATATCACAGCACTTTTGCAGACAACCATAAAATATGCCAGTAATACCATTTTATGTTGGACATAATGAGGTCTCCAGTATAGATCACGAATGCTGAAATACAAAATGGTTTCAGCCATGTGCTAAATCATTTGGTAAAAGAAGGGGAAAAGGAGAATTGGATGAGCAGAAGAGGAAGAAGAACTGATGGATTTGAGATAAGGACACCTTGGAAAGAAACTATTAATCAACTACCTCATGAGTAGAAATGCAAACAAATTTAGAATTTAATTAAACCTTTCTTACTCTTACCATTACATGGTTGTAAAATTCTTCCAACCTCAGTACAATGCAATTAAATAAGCTTAAAGGCAACCTAAAATAAATACTAATTAAAGATTATATTCTCAAGTCATTTCACAAATATAAAGGCAGACCACATAAATTAACTACCAAAACATGTAAAAAGAAATGCCGCTGTCCAAACGCACACATATCTGAGTATGACTAGATAGTAAAGCAGAGACTGTGCTTACACTAAATGGCACACTGATAAGCAGATTTAAACAAACGCTTTCCTGAACTGTCACAGTGGTGCAGCAAAAAAGAAACAGAAAAAGGGTGCAATCTCAACTGCAATTCTTATTCAATCTGATAAGAAACAGAGCTTGTGTTTTAGGTTACGCACATATTTAATTTTCCCCCTCCCCGATAGACACTTCTACAATTCAGCGGCTCATCCTTAGTTATAGCTTCTCCCTATCTGAGCTCTGCTTTGCTGCCTCGTCTCTTCTGAAGATAGCTAGCCAGTGATTTATTGCCTCCTAACCATTCAACATCAGTCAGGAATATGCACATTTCTTCTTTGCCCTCTCTGTACATTCTTGTACTGGCTTACCCCCGCTGCCTGAATCCTAGAAGCACCTTGCACCTTTTGTACTGTCCCTTGCACTAGCTCTGTGATTCTTTCTGTCCTCGAAAGCTACAGCTGAATAATATCTACTTGCATAGACTGTTCCCCTGTGAGTGACTTGTTCTGCGCTAAGCTTTTCTTGAGATCCCCTAGGACTTAACACAAGTACAGGGATCTTAGTAATCACTCTACCATAAGCATGGTTGCTTCTGTGAAGGAGTGATCTGCAAATCTGATCTCAACCTATGATGTGAGTTTGCCACTGTAACTCATACTTAGTCATCTATAGTTTGCAGTGATAATATTTCTTTCATTCACCATTATTTTAATGCAGTGACAGGCTGTATCTTAACAAAGGGGGAGAAAAAAAAAAAATCCTTTTTTTTTTTTTTTCCTTGGGAAGTTTCTGAAGTCAGAAGATCCTATTTCAATGGACTACGGCCACTGGAGGTCACTATCGCCCGGAGCAAGAAAAGAATATGGTCCAAAAATATATCCCTGACCCCAAACAAATTTAAGAACAGGAACTACTCCCAGGAATTCTGGCCAAATCATAGGTATATACACATATACCCATAACAGGAGCTCCTGTATAGCCAAAGAATAGGCTGCTTAGCATAGCTACCATTGACTGTGGAGAATTTAGATTTATCTGCATTTTATACAGACCCTGTGCAAGATGCCAAGTATAAGAGGTCAGAAGTCTATTGCATCCTGAATGATTCTATGCTCTTAATTTTTTTGTTGCTGCTGTGGTTTGGGGTTTGTTTTTTGTTTGTTTGGGTTTTTTTCCTGTGCGTTTTGTTTTGGTTTTTTGTTGTTGTCGAAAAGCCGGGGGTGGGGGAAGCCTTTCAGAGATATTGTCCATTCCTTGTCAGGTTTCTTCTTGCTTTTACAAATATGATAGTTAGTATCTATAGAAGTCTAGGTGCAACTGCTTTCTCAGGAATCCAAAAACCAGTATCAAAAGAGGAGAAAGCATACCAGGCAAAACAGAAAAGAAAGCATACTGGGAGAAACACTTACTCTGTGTTTTACCTAAGGATGTATTACTGTGCAGTAAAACAGCCAGGATACACGCATTCTTACTCTTATTAAAAAAGCTTAGTGTGTCTATAATCATAACTTATATTTTGCTACATTCTCATTGAGACAAAACAGAAGAGAATACTAAAAACTGGATTCCTGTTTTACGAGCTTCATGAAGTAATACATAGAAGTTGATGCAAGAGTTCTTAATTTGTGTATTTTTAATATTAAAAGAGTAATTACTTTCAACTTTCATCAGACTGGTGAAAAAAGCACCCACTTGAATGATGAGAACTGTTTAGAATGTTACTGAAAGAAAACTGCAGATAAATCTCCACGGTTTTAATACCAAACTATGAATGCTAACAAGAATTCAGATCACAGACTAGTAAGAAAAAAAATAAAGGAAATCTTATTTCTGAAAAAATAAAAAGGTCATTTAGGGAAATATTTACAAATACCAAAATGTGCCAAACCCAGCTAGCAACTATAACATATACGCCCCAAGTTTTTTTGCAGCAGAAGTAATGTTGAAGCAAACATCTCTAAGTAGTACTGTTAGATACAGAACATTTATTTTAGCTTTGCGGTGTCAGATACTGCAAGATCTCCCTCCTCATATTATCTTCAAACATATCTGAGGGAAAGGGCAAACAGAAATCTGAAAGATGCGATTGCTTCCTTTGTGGGGGATACAGTTACCCACCGAGACAGAAACGTATATGAATTCCCATTTGCAATCACTTGCACTCTTTATGAGGTCACTGGACTTGCTCCTGCTGAGCTCAATTTAGCAAGAGCTTTGGCTAGATCATTGCAGAGAACATCACAATCACATTGACTTGGTGATGTCCACACTACCACAGATACGTAACTCAAAACTATAAAAAGTCTGAAAGCTACATTCAGTAGACAGTCTGATTTTAAATCTAAAATTTAAATACAAATTAAGCAACGGCCTTAAAGGCATCACTAATTATGAGGCAAGAATAAAAGGACACAGCTCACGCACCAATGCAAGTACACTAAGTCAGCAAGAACTTCAGAACTTCATGAAAGGCCTCAGCTTAAAAAAAAATAAACATAATTCACAAAACAGCAACAAAACGACCCCACCTCTCCTTTCTGTCACAGAAAGGAGAAACATTTCCCCTGCCACTACACTTATCTTCTGTATGCACTAAGTACCATCTCATTACAAAGCTTGCACAGGATTAAGGTTTCAGTCTCGTGCTCCCCTAAGAGGATTGTTTAACCATCTCTGAAATCAGGAGAAAGTCAACAGCTATCAATATGAAATGTATCTGTTCTGGAAGATTTTCTTCTCTTTAGTTTATGCATATCTAAACAAAACTAACAAAACATACCAAAGTTTTTTATGCTCTTCCTCGTTTTTGTTGTTGTTGGTTTTTTGGTATCCCATATATCCAACAAGGATTCCAAGCGGGAAATACCACACTTTGACATTCACAAGAATTTTAAAATTTTAACCTATAGAATCCTAAGAGAATTGTCTCTTCAGACAGTGTGGGAAATCAGAACAGACTACACATGTACTGCTGGAAAATACCACTTAAACTGTGTCCCCCACATCTCCAGGAGAAGGTAGCACAGCTGAAAAGGACAAGTAAACTGATGATGGAGAGAGAATGGCTGCCTTATGAAAGAAGAACAAAAAGGCTAGAAGTCTTCCATTCAGAGGCGAGATGAGCTGAGATATTTTATCATTTCAAAATTGTGAAAGCGGCAGATTCAGTGGCTATAGAAAGCTGCTTACCAATTTCGGCAGTACTACAACTACAGACCATTCATTGAAAGTACTGGTAGATCAGTTTAAAACAGACGTGGGTTTGCATGCTGAAGGAAGGGGACGGAGCACAGACAGGTAACTAAGCATGGATAACTAAGGTGCAATCAGGTTGCTCAGGACTTTTCCCAGTCACCTTCTGAAAAAATCTCCACAGATGGCAACTCAGCATCCTCTCAGATCAACCTGTCCTTGTTCTTCCTGCACCTTCTCTGCTTGCTTTGTTTTCATTTATCAGTGTGAACTACAGAACCCAAATAGCTTGGAGAACTCTGTGCAAAAAACACAGCCTCAAGAGGAAAGAATCCCTGGCAGGACAGAAGTATTCCTGCTTTGCTCTGTGACAAGCTTTACGCTCACAGTGTGCAACAAAGCACATTTTTCTATGTATCTGTCTTCTTGGAAAATAAGGCAGCTTAACCAGAGTGCATTTTACTTCTGGAATGAATGAAGAAGGAAAGTTTTCCTACTGGTCTTTTATTTACAGTACACTTACACAGATCATTCTCAGCAGTCAAGCTTTGCCTTACAAAGGGAAGCGACAGATCATGCACCGGATGTGAGAAGTCATGAAAATACACTTAATTTTCTCCATTTCATAGAGGATAAAATAATTCCAACACAATTCTACATAAGAATTGAATTTACCTGATTGGATCCAGTCCCTCGCTTTAACATAGAACTGCCTTTTTGGTCTGTGTAAATGATTACTGGTTTGCCACCTTGTGCAGTTTTCAGAACTTGGGAAGCATACCATACCTGTAGCAAACAAAGGTATTCCATCCGAAAGGAAGCAGCAATCTATAAAAACAAGATACTGATTCCTTTTCAACCGCAAAGCAATCCGATCCATTTTGCTGAAGTACTCTAAGGAAAAAGGATATATTCCAATAAAACTGCACTGGGCAGCTAATAGAGAAGCTCTGTGTCTGAGGTACCCTCTTTGACCAGTATTTGCCACTAAAGCTTATTTTTACGCAGCATTAACAATGCAGAGAGTGCCTGAACCCAAGGGACCACAGAATACACTGTATACTTGTAGGTGGTGTTCTAAAAATCTCTCTAAAAATGTTTTTGCATAAACTAACGGACAAAATAGGTTGTGATGATATAACAGAACCAATTATTCTCTTAATATCTAAGGGCAGAACATAGCTTAAAAAAAAGGAGAAATTCATTAAAAGGAATGTACAGTGACATACTATTTGCATAGTTTTAACCCAGAACAATAGGTAGTATATAAATATGCTCATTAGGAAAGTTAACGCTGCAGGCATAGAAATGTGGAGCATTTTCTTCAAATGCATTGCTTCATTTTTCCGAGAAAATATCGTTACATCCCATAAACCCATACTTTAAAGAAATTTCAATATACTCAAAATAGAAAAAAAAAAAAAAAAAAAAAAAAAGGAAACTTGTTTCTGAGTCATCTGAATATATGGAACAAAAAGGAATATCAAGTCTGATCTCTTATAAGAGTTTACATTTCCAGACAATTTATATTGTTTAAAAAAACAAATAGGAGGACAAGTTTCTTTGGTAAACTGGAGCTACAAGCATGAGAGAAATATAAGATCTTCTTTTAAAATCATCTTTACAGGGAGGTAAAATTTTCCATTTATTGATACATAGAATCACAGAATCGCTACGGTTGGAAAAGACCTTTATGATCATCAAGTCCAACCATTATCTAAATCCACCAGTGCCACTATTACACCACACCTCCTCAAGCACCACATCTTAGACGGCTTTTAAATACATCCAGGGATGGCAATTCAACCATCTCCCTGGGCACCCTCTTCCAGTCTTTGATAACCCTTTGGCTACAGAAGCTTTTCTTCATGTCCAACCTAAACCTCTCCTGGAATAACTTGATGCCATTTCCTCCTGTCCTATCAGCTGTGACTCGTGAGAAGAGGCCAAGACCCAACCTCCTCGCTGGGAGTTGTCCAGAGTGATAAGTTCTCCCCTCAGCCTCCTTTTCTTCAGACTAAGCAACCCCAGCTCCCTCAGACGCTCCTCATAAGACTTATTCTCAAGACCCTCCACCAGCTTTGTTACCCTTCTCTGGACCCATTCCAGCACCTCAATGTCTTTCTTTTACTGCGGCACCCAAAACTGAACTGCTCAATATAATACAATGCAATATTTGGGTTGAAAGATCTGTAACAGAAGTCGTGCATTCCTCTGTTTTCACGCTCAGGAAACTTCCTTAGCTCTTAAGGCTCCAGCCTTTGGTAGAAAGCTGTCCACTCAGTGACAGCAATGGAAATGAAATCAGAATGTTTCATCTAGTGATGTTTGGTTATATATATATATATATATATATATAGTCGTTTTGTTTTGTTTTGTTTTTTTTAAGTGCAACCTTTGGTTTCATAGCACTCAAATTTTTCTATTAGCGTTTGCACAGAAAAGAAGCAATGGGCATTTTAAAGGAACTGCAAAGAGTGCTACAGAAAGTTGAGAATAATGTGCCTTTTCCTCCTGAAAAAGCCAGCCTATAGGAAAAGCCCCATTCCAGTAATTTAGTTTAGCCCTACATAGAAAATAACTGAAGTCAAGGTGCCTGTGCTGTTATTATTTGTTCTGATGGTTTTGACACCAATGTGCTGAGCTTTATGGCGTTCATATTTTCAACAGCAGTGAGTTCCCACTTGGTACAGTCGTAATACTCCTTAATATTTTCATTTTGATGCAATTTGCAGCCCCAGCTTTTTAAATATCCGCTCTGTAATAATGTTTAATTTCAGGGGTCACTCCACCAAGGAGTATATTAAAGCTAATAAAACTCATTTCCAAAGCTCAAATATCAAGCTGTGATCAGGTTAGGAGGGCAGCATCTGTGAATATTTCATCTTTTATCATGCTGATAATAAGGAGATGACAGAGGCACATTATTACAATGAGAGAATTGCTCATTTCAGGCCTGGCTGCTGGAAGCTAGGGTCTGCAGTGTGCATTACTCAATAAAATCAATTCTTATATGAAAAGCAAGTTTACTGAGCCACCACTGTGTCTTATTTGATTGTAATGAATAATATATGGACCCAAGAGCTTGAGCATCCAGTAGGGAGAGGGAGAGGGAAAGGTTTAAGTTCGGAGGGGCACTTGAGTATAGACAATAATTTATCAAAACTGTATTTTATTGTTTAAAAGTAATGTTACGAGACTGCTGTTTGTTAGATTTAAAATTTTGATAACAAATCTTAAAGGTCCACTAACACAAAGATGGGACGCTAGCCTATGCTGGTAGTGCAAGTTCTGTCTTCCAGTCATCTATTTATGCTCAACAAATAATGACCAAACGGTGTGATCATTTTAAGTATTACAACAGTTTCTGCTGCAGTCTCTTGTTTCTTCACTCTTGTGTGGCCGCATTTCGTAGTAATCTCTATGAAAAGAGGAGACACTTACAGAAAAATCTAATCTATCACCTTATGTAAAAGAGGAAATTCTATTTCAGCCTGTTTTGAGAGGGACATAAGAAAAGAGGTCAAAATCCTTTTATCTCTTGGGTATCTACTACTTCCATTTTGGCTTTCACATGTCATTTGAACACTGCTAAGAACCGAAATTTTGATAATTTCAGAGAGCAACATATATCTCTTGTCCAAATTTGGCAAATTTAACCGTTTGATATTGTTGTATCTCCTCTGAACCCATTTTATTCAAATTTCCTCTGTTTCATGATTAAGACGTCAAATTGAAACACCTTCTTATCTTTTAAGCTATGAACTGAAATATTAGACCCAACCAACCAACCAAACATCAAATCCCAAGCAGCCTTGGGGATATCCACACATAAAAGTTTACATATATTCTTCATAATCTGAAATAGACCTTTTCTGTTATTATGGGCATTTCCTGTTAATTGTTCTTTTAAAATAAAATGTTCTATATAAAAAACAAGTAATTTTTTGATTACACATTCAAATTTTCATATCATCAAAGCAGCCTAACTGTAAACTGAATTACCAGAATAAACACCAAGACATTGTAGAAATGCATAACTATATAATTAATTGAATGGTTTTATAGAAACACTCTTGTTTTTCAGGACTGTTGTAACATAATATCAAACCAATCTTTTACATCACGGGGTGTCATAAGTGCAGTATATAATGCTAGTTTTACAAAAGTAGAACACAGTTTGTCTGGAAGCTACTAGTAGCATCTCTGGTCAAAATGTTCACATGCTTCTTATTCACCTGACCCCTTATATAGCTATTTTAAATAGGACATACAGCTCCTGGATTACTATTTTCCACACTTTTCAAACATGATGGACTTAGCTCTGCCACAGTTATACATTGATCTCTGTGTTACAAATTGGACCTAAGGAGTAAGGATTTTTCAGGCAAGTTCTGGATTTCAGGAAATGTTGAATGGGGATATGTTACTGTTTCTCTCCTTTTCAGTACTAAACTTTCACATTCCCAGTAAAGGTGAGAAATATTGTCAATTGCAGCTTTCACTCAGCATCTTACAAGCAAATGAGGCTCAGTGTAATCTATTCTTTATGACTAGCAACAGCATTTAAACAGGGTCATTTCTTTTCTGAACTTCTAGGAACAAATGGCCCTCATCACAAAGTGTCAAGGTTTAGGGTCAGGGCGGCCCCTTAGACCTAACAAATGCTCTCTGTTAACTCCCCTCCCTCCCCAAAGGGGAAGAGAAAAGGAATAAGGGAGAGAGACTTGGTGATTAGGAAAGGAAACTAGAACAGGTTTAATGATAATAATAATAATAATAAAATAGAATATGTACAAATATATACAAAACCAGTATCAAATCCAACCCCCCTGATGATAATTACATCACCGTCACCACTGATGTTGTGAGCAGGCACCGGGCGTCCCAGCCTGGGCCCCGCAGCAGACGGGAGCTGACTTCAGGAGCTGGATTCTGCTACTGGATCCTGGAACACGGGATCGAAAGCAGAATGGACAGAGTCCTCCTTGGAAGTTCTGAGGAAGCAGTCCAAGAGGGGAGAAGAGCCCAGGAAAAAAAAACCCATGGACCCTTCAGATCCCTCTGCTTTATACAGAATATGACGTAAATGGGATGGAATACTTCGTTGGTCAGTTTGGGGTCACCTGCCCCGTTCACTCCTCCCTGCAGGT
>JANHGN010012461.1:31012-41999 GCA_024605025.1 Megaceryle maxima | reverse complement strand
GAACAAGGATTCTCTCAGTCTGACACTTCTTTTTGGTTGTTAATTTTTTTTCGGGTGTTTGGGGTTTTTTTTTGGGGGTGGGGGTTAGTTTTTTGGGGTTTTTTTTTGGTGTTGGGTTTGTTGTTGTTATTGTTTTAAAAGAAGAAACATCACTAATACAAAAGCCATCAGAATTTTTTGCTTTTGGGATGCTGCTATCTTTCACAGCTGCTTATTGTGATTTGCTGAAATATCTGTATTTTGAAAAATATATTCAAAACTGGAAATGACCAAGACATTTCATATATCAAAAACTAATATCCACAGCAGGTTACAGTTACTCCATCTGAACAACACACAGTTCTAGCAACTTTCCTCTGAAAATGCCTTTGAAGAAAACCATAAATCAGAATTAACTCATTAAATAAAGTCCACATTAATTCAGATAAGTGAGAATAAAGAAGTATGATCTAAGTTTATCAAAATCCTTAAAAAGAGTGCAAAGATTGCAAACCCAAGGATATGTATTGAAAGTGATGTAAGTAGAATTTAAAGCAGGAAATCATATGGATCAGATCTCATCTAAGTTTAATATCCATTTACATTTACACATCTTTTTACAGACACAAAATGGACTTAAAATGTTCAATTACCTGATCACCAGAAAATCTATGGCTATGGCCTTGTAAGTGTCTCTGGCCTTTGCTCATCTGAGTGTCACTGGAGGAAAACTTTACTGTCCCAAAGTCCTAGATTCCTTGACCTTGCTGGAACTATGTAAGGCAGTCATATATAAGTTGAAGTGATAATCAGGTTACTATTTTGCTTCTGCTTACATAATGTGACTATGAAGTGCTGTTTAATAACAATTGTAGAACTGTAAAGCTACTTAAATGGAGGTGTGAGATAAATGCACAATGATCATGCAATGCAAGATGAAAATGTAAACTGAACATGCAAGGTGAGACATTTAATATTTCAACAGTAATATATGAAGCACATTTTCTCACCATAGCCAAACCTAGCCAGGATCATAACGAGAAGAGCTAAACTGAAGTGGTAAATGTTTCCACATCTCTGAAACTAGTCTGGATGTGGTTTGATTTTCATTACAGGAAGAGCTGAGGATTGCTTTTTTCTTCAGTTTTGAGAGTTTGATTCTCATATGCACTAAAGGTCCATCATACTGATCTGACAGTGAGTGAAATGGGCTACATGTGCTTTATGACCACTTATCACATCCCACCTGTGGGGAGGATGGAGTGACTAAGATTTGCAAATCCCCTCCATGTGGATTAAGGTGAGGCAACACTCAAGGCCCATACCTAAACATAGCTTCAATGGGAGATTTCTACAGAACAAATATGCTATATGCATTGGCCCTCTCACAATTATATCTACCTAATGTATGTGCCTTTGCTGAGAAATCAAAGTAGGCCTTGCATTACTTAAGAGCTTTGAGAGAGGTGAGGGTGGGGGCCAAGGGGGAAAGTAGTGAGAGAGATTATCAGCTCTGGATCCAGCACTGAACCTGCCAACAGGAATGTTCAGTGGAAGGGGGTTGGGGAGACAGCAAGAGAGAGCTTGAGAGGCAGGGGATGGAGGGGGAGAGAGGGGAGACAGAGAGAGATGGGGAGGAAGGGGGGAAAGAGAGAGGGGGGGAGGGAGAGATAGTCCATGTACATGCCCCTGTTTATAGTCCCCACCATTTCTGAAATCTTCTCTCACTGGCCCCTGTTGCCCTGGAACTTCTCTCATTGGCTCAATTTCCTGGAGTGGGCGAGACACCAGTTTCTATGATGTGGCAAGTCAAGAGAAGTGATACCATGGCCCTTCCCGTGACTTCCATTTTGTACATCTGAGACCTTCTCTTGGGGTATTGTCCAGGTTCACAGTACAGTCAGCTGGGGCTTGTCCCTGGCACCACTAAAAAAGTCCTGCATTTTTGTGACATTTGATGGCTTCTACTCAGTCTTGTTTGGGCTTTGTAAATGCATCTCTATCTTGAAAATTGTTACTACTCAAAACCTGACAATGCTTTTAATCTGCCATTGTAGAGTGCCTGTTGCAATAGAATTTTGGACTATTTATGGTTTTACTGCAGTGCAAAGTATTTCATGACATGTCTTTGTCTCAAAGGCTAACTTCAGGTTATAACAGATTAATGTGGCAAAATGGTTTTCAAAATTGTCTTTCTCTTGTCTCAGAGAAAAAAGATGGGGATAGGGATGTGTTGTGGTTTAACCCTGGCATCTAAGCACCACATGGCCACTAGATCACTCCTTCCCCTCAATCTCTGGTAGGATGGGAAGGAGAATTGGGAGTAGAAAGTAAAACCCTGAGTTGAGATGAGGGTAGTTTAATAGAATACCACAGAGAGAAGGAGCAACTGTAACAGCAATACTACTAATGAAATAATATATTAAATGAGTGATATACAACACAACTGCTCACCACCTGGAAGTCACAGACACCACCTAATCCAGCTGGTCTCCCATGCTACCTGATCAAATTGCTGCACTTCCCCTGGACAGTTCCCTGCCCCTTATATAGTAGGCATAATGTCAGTATGATATTGAATGTCCCATTGGCTGGCTCAGTTGGCTATCCTGGCTGTGGTCACTCCAACCTTCTTGTGAAAATTAACCCTATCCTAGGTGAACCCAGGACAGGATGCTTCTTACTGTGAGAAAAATTAAAAACATCCTTTCATCCTGTTTGAAATTTAATTAGCTAACATACCTTTTTTTCACACATAACTTTTCTAACCTTTGCAAATGCATTTTTACATGTATCTATTTACATATATTTACATGCTCCAAATCCTATTGCTTGATTGTAAATAGATTTATTTTCATATATATCTCTACGCCACAAATCTTGAAACTCTTGTCTTGAAAACATATTTCTGTCAGTGGACAGGAAGATATTCAAAAGCTTCATTCTGTTTTAGAGATTTCTGTTTTGGAGTTTTCTGTTATTTTGGGTTTTTCTAGTTTGTTGAAATATACAGCTGTTCCAAGATATGTATTAAGTATAATGTGTGAGATAAATCTGATGCACTGGCTAGATGTCCCCCGCACAAAATTATGTAACATTTATCATTTCCAAAGTCTAGGATTTTGTGTGCTTTTTTGTTTGTTTGTTTTGGGGTTTTTGTTTGTTTGTTTTGTGGGGTTTTGTTTGTTTGGTGTTGTGGGTTTTTTTTGTTTTTTTTGTTTGGTTTTTTTTTTTACTTTAGGACCTCAGTGGGATTTATTTATTTTGAGAGAAAATAAATGTTTGTGATGAAAGTCCCCTCTATCTTGATGTGATTGATTACTTATATCTGGGGCCTTGCTGTTAGTTTTACCTCTATGACTATATCTAAAGTGCATATTGTGTAACAGGTGAATCACTTTTACAATTACGTTAGGTAGCAAAATACTCAGGCCACATGTTTATTACACAGAATCACAGCGTTATAAAGTAAATAGGACAACACCTTAGAGTGGTCACCAAGGAAAGCTATACTCCCATACAAGTTCAGCTGGCAAAAGTAACCTACATTTGCCTGGGAAGGAACAGAAATATCCAAGACTGTGATGGCATCTTTGGTGAGTATGCACCACTCTATCACCCTAGACCTTCTCAAAGCTGTGACAGCTTTCAGTCCAGTTTTCCACAGCCCTAGCATAAAAAATATATGTAGTAGAGCCATTGCTATTTTTTGGCCCATGAATTTTGCAGATGTAAGCAACTGTATATTTAGCTTGTACCTACAAGTCCTAGCAGGTAGTTTATGCACTGTAAACCAAACAAAACAAAAAATTCTGCTGTCAGATTTGCTATGGTTTAAGTTGTATGTTCATCTGAAATATTTAAATCCTGTTAAAATGAATGAGTGTCTCCTTTGCTTCCAGAGTAGATGAATCAGGCTGTGCTTTGCAGGGGTGTATAAACGATTCACAAGTTGTGAAGCAGTATCCAAACAGAGACCATTTGGAAATAACCAGAGATATCTTTGAATACATTTTTATCATGATGCACATGCATGGAAGTAATGCTTCTGCAAGAACTTGATTTTACCCAAATACTGATAAGGGTTTTATTAAATAATTTGTTTCTATTTTTCCTTCTCTCTCTCCCTTCCTGTCTCTGAGATGGCTTTGTTTCCCTCTTTGCTCTGTAGGTTAACTTGGGAATTACTCAGCAGTAAGCAGTGTGTATGTAAGTTTCATGCACATTTTGCTTATTAAAAATATAGCCCTCTCAAGAGCAGGAAACCAAATGATCAAGATGCAGAAACTGAATGGAGAAAATAATGGGAATCCTGACCAAAACCACAGATAAGGCTAAATATTATAATGCTGGGGCATCCTAAGAATCTTTATTAGGGGTGCTCCCTATCTTTCTCAGTGTGTATCACTGGCTGAATGTTCTTATAAGATTGCAATAAAATGAACTTGGATTAAGAAGTTTTCCATGTCATCCCCTCAGGGCAGCTGATTATAGGTTTGACCTTTTGAGATTCTGTGCATTTCCCACTTAATCAGTGATGGAATTAGTTGCTTCTAAGTAGGATCTATGGGAACCCTATGGGAAAAGTGAAACCATCTAAAAATAATGAGTGTCTTTCCCCCTCTCTCCCCTCCTCACAGTATGAGCTGTATTAGGCCATGATAACAGTCTTAATCTAGGCTACACAAAAGCATAATATAGCACATCATTTTTGCATTATACTGAGACAAAAGAGGTCTGGAAAGGGCTTTTGGAAGCCTGGAATGTAAATGAAACTTTACAACATTGTTAAAAAATGCTTCACTTTCCCACATCTTTTTTTCTCTTTCATACTAAGATTTGTTTGCTTGAGCTAAGGCCTTATGAAGCTTTTAAACTCCACTACCTGAGATTCTGACAGAAGAATTATTGCCTAGGCAATAATACAAAATTGGAATAATCTCCATTTTGTCTTGTTACAGTAACACACTTGGTAGTTTAGGTATAATCTCACATAGTAGTTAGTTCAGTCATCAGTTCATTTATCAGTACTTGATGCCTGTGTTTTTTTCCTGCCATACACTTCAGTTTCTTCTTCTCCTCCCCCTCTCCCATGTCCCAGGGCCCCTCCTCCTTTCAGGTCCTCCTCTCCTCAATAACTGTCTGTGAAACCGAACAGCATAATAGACGTAATTAGACCTTCAGTAATAGGACTGAATGGAGCAAGCAATGAGATTCCTTCTCAGGAAGCAATCAGTGCATTATCTCCCCAGGAATGAAACGGCATTTAACAAGGTTTGGGGCTTAGGGATTGTTGATCTAGGCTTCTGCTGTTTCCCCAAGAGAAAGCTCTACCCAGAATGCAAATCTTCATTTACTATTGCTACAAAAGGGAGGAAAAGAACATTAGCCACTTTATTACACACACAATGAAGTGAAATGTATCTGTTTATATATTTTTTTCCTTATCAGTAAATCAACTGTTCACAAGTGCTAGTAAGTATAAATACAATTTCAACTGTGTTTTCAAACAATTTCCTGGGTTTTCCTCATCTGTCCTTGGAAGAAGAAATCTTTGCATAGTACCAAATCAAAATATACTTTGTCAAACTGACACCAGCACGTTTCCATGCAAATTCAAAGACTGGTCTAATAAATTTATTGAAGACACAGTTCCTTTCAAGGGGAGTGTAGATATGGAAAGCTCTGCATGCATTCTATTGATTTCTGTTCCTAACTGTGTAGGTTGCTGTTTACGTGGAAAAAAATAGCTTTTAAAAATTATATCCTTTCATCATTCTGATCTTATCCCTGTCTAACTGGACCCTCTACCTTCATCCAGCTTCTCTTCCATAACAGGATGTGCTATGTACTTCCATATTTGTTCCTTAGTTGTAGTTTGTATCAGGATGTACTTCCTTATTTCTATTATCTGTTACCCAGACATTGACATATATGTAGAGTAAGAAGAGGAGTTTGGTTTCATTCAGGGTCAGATCTTCTGCATGAACTGGCACTCAGACATGGAGCAGGAGATAAAGTCAGACACACCCAAAAGCAGGGGTATGTTTCTGAGGTCACTTTACACAGAACAGGAGGAGACAGAAAGGCTCATAAAGCCTGAAGAAACCTCCAGTCCTATACTGTGGCACATATATTGAAGCCAGGCAGAGAAGGTCAGTACACTGCACTGATCTTCACCACGAGTCCATTGTACATGCAGGAGCCAGTGACCCACAGTGCAGCTAATCTGGGCAGTTTGACCTTTGGGCTGTGCTGCACCATGCTTTTTTGTGCCATGCTGTTCTGCACATCTTTCTCTGCTAAAGGATGGACCCAGCCCAAACCTGGTGGTGGAGGGTCCTGAGAGCAGCTCCTATTTGGCACCACAATTATATCTACTGAATGACCTTGCCCTTCTCTAACAGTGAGGTAAGGAATTCTTATAAGAATATCTTTCAGGAACAGAGTTGTTTTCTTGTAAGGAAAGATAACCTTAAATGACTGAAAGGGAGAACTTCACCCCACAGATAGGATCTGCTCTGCTCAGCATGCTGTGGGAAAATCCACCAAGGCTCCATCTGATGCTGCATGAACATAGAGTGCCCAGCAACTGAAAGGCTGTAAGATGTTACTTGCTATCTACATTTCTCTTCTTATCCTGTCTTATTAAAAGTTACCTTATTAAACATTTATTGTTGGGCCTTTCTTACTGTGATCCAGAAAGATCCCTGCACCAGCTCACTCTCACCTCCTTATCTATCCTTACTCACCATTCCCCCAGTGCAGAACATACACTTAGTGTTATAATATTTTCCATGCTTTCCTCCTCAGAGTTATCAGATATCTGCCACTACCAAAGCTGTCACCTTACCCGAAGTAATTTCTTTGGGTAAAAAGCCTCCAGTGGCTCTTGCCTTCCTCTGACATGGGGTCTCAAAATCTTTGTATTTTTCCATCAGGATGAAATATTTCTGAATTCTCCACCTCTGAGCTCCTATTTCCTCAGCATTTCCACAGACCCTTTCTTCACACTTACCAATAAGCATAATGTGGGCTGTATTTTTTCAGATGATGTATTTTTTAAACACATTATTAGCAATTTACAAGCTTTAGGGGTTTTTTTTCAATTGTTTTTCAACACAAATACACACTTTAACAGAAGATATTTAGAGATACATGGTTTCATTTTACCAGAAATATTTCACCAGAATTCTGTAATAGTTACTTTCAAAATAACATTGATTAGGTATGTACCTATTACACACAATAGATCTTGAATTAACTCTGGATTAAGTCATGGGTGTAAAGCAATGATTTTTTTATTCTCTATTTTTTAATTATTTTTTCATTTTGACCAATTCTTATATTAATTTAATAATTACTTCCCTCATTTTCTGGGATACTGTCTGTGTAAACCTTAGGATTATGTGATACAATGTCTTCAAATCCCATAATGGTACTGTGATATAATTCAAAGTTTACTGTTATAGCAAAGATAAGCAATAATTTAAAAGTTAGGCTGCATGCAAGTGCAAGACTTAAAGATGTTTGTTCTCACCTTTATTTACACAAGGTCATAAACATGAAGTTAGAATGAAAAACTGCACACAATTTTATAGACAATGGAACAGGAAAGGAGATTGGTGCTGAAATTTTTTGGGGAGTCAATATAGCTTTCCTATCAGGAGTCACAAAATAATCTCAGCACAAACATCTTCCCATTGTTCTATAGTACTTCCATTGGGCTCTTAGATCAATACAAACTAGCTGTGCTTTTTTGACAAAGAATCAGGCTTCACACTTTGCCATATATTTTTTGGTCTTAACTATGGGTGTTAACTATGGTCTTAACTAACTTCCCAGTGACAGAATGAACCTGCAGCTGGCTAAGACTGAAGACTGATCAACCCATCCTTGTGATACCCTAAAAAAACTGACTTGAAAGTTAACTTATATCAATACTGCAACTTGCCCAGGCCCCGTGGGTGCAAAGGCCTAATTGAAAGGAAGGGGATAATCAAACCATTGGCTTTGACTACAGATAATGAGCGGTGCTATGGGAGAAAATCTATTATCAAACAAAGCCCAAGGGGTTTGAAACTGAGTAGCCTCATTCTACATGATTAAAAGCTTTTTTTTCAGATTCAGAGGACACATTTCATCCAAAGATGTCATATTTACAAAGGTACTTCTAAAGCTGTGGTCAATCAACAACACTGATATTAAGTCCCTAAATGTATGTTACCAGTATGAAATTAATCTTTGCAGGATCAAAGAGATAAATGCCTTCCAGATTACTAAACCATCGAAACATCATCTCTTCTAGTAAAGCAAGATCTCAAATATTACAAAAATTTCATATATTAGTTAATAGTTAAAGATGCAGTTATATTTATATGAGTTCATAGCTGTAGTTCACCTTTTGCCTCTTGACATCCAATATTGAATACTGGAATTTGGGAAATTCCATCATAGGTGATCCTTTCAACTACTGAAACATAAGTTGACAACATCAGAATTGCTAGTAGTTTTGTTTCAACAAGATCTGAGTTAACTAATGTGCCCTCTTCTATTAGCCTTCCCTTAAATTTTGTGTACCTGGATTAAAATCCACAGTTCTTTTTTTTTTTAAGAATATATTTAATAGCAGCATACTTCCAAGAATGAATATCTAATCCTAATGTTGAGTGCAATGACCAAAAGGAGCCTCATTTTAGCTCACCTGGGACAGAGTCTCTTTGTGAGCTGCTAAATTTATCTTCTCTTCCAGGTGAATTGTGTATGTGCCCCGAGTTTGTTGGACAATGGTGAGCTTTACTTATTGGTTAAAACTGTTACTAACATTCCTTTACTGCATCTTTGGATTAAATTTATGGTATTTTATATATGTCATAATTTACTATTTCCATGTGGATCACTTAATATGCATATTAAGGATGTTCATGTTGTCATAATATAATGTACCTTCAAGTGCAGAAATTTGGAACAACATTACAGTTGTCAGCAATTTGCAAATACAGCTGTGGTGAGTTCACCTTGATTGGATGCAAGTGTCCAACAATCAGCTCTATCACTCCTGCTCCTCATCTGGACAGGGGACTAAAAATTATGGTGAAAGTCTCCTGGATGGCAAAAAGGCCATGCCTACTGTCATAGGCAAAACACATTTAATAGAATCATAGAATATTTGGGTTGGAAGGGACCTCAAATACCACTTAGTTCCAAGCCCCCTATCATGGGCAACGACACCTGCCAGACACTAGATCAGGTTGCTCAAAGCTCAGTCCAACCTGTACTTGAACACTTCCAGGGAGGGGGCATCCACAACTGGTCAACCTGTTCCAATGTCTCACCATCCTCACAGTAAAGCATTTCTTCCTTATATCTAATATAACTTTATGCTGTTCTAGGTTAAAAGCATCACCTCACATCCTATCACTACATGCCCTTGTAGAACGTCTCTCTATAACTTTCCTATAGGCCTCCTTCAGATACTGGAATGACACTATAAGGTCTCTGCAGAACTTTCTCTTCTCCAGGCTAAACAACCCCAACTCTCAGCCTGTCTTCATAGAAAAGATGGTCGAGCCCTCTGATCATCTTTGTGGCCTTCCCGTGAACTTGTTCCAACAGGTCTATGTCCTTCTTATCCTGGGAGATCTAAACACGGTACTCCAGGTAGGGTCTTCACAAGACCAGAGCAGATTCACAAGAGAATCACCTTCCTGACTGTAATTGTGCTTGAAATTATATCTACCCATGTGCAGGTCCTTTCACTTGGACTTGTTGAGCTTTATGAGCTTGGTGTGGGCCCACCTCTCAAGCCTGTTAAGGTCTCTCTGGATGTCAGTCCTACCCTCCAGCATTATCAACCACACGACACAACTTTGTGTTGTCAGCAAACTTGCTGCAGGTATACTCCATCCCACTGTCCATACTGATGAACATGTTAAACAATGTTGGTGCCAATATCGACCCACAAAGAACACCACTCACCAATGATCTCCACTTGAACATCAAGCCATTGAGTGGACCTATTTGAGTGTGATCATCCAGCCAATTCATTGTCCACCAAGTGGGCCATCCATCACATTGATGTCTCTCAAATTTAGAGAAAAGGATGTTGCATGGGACAGTGTCAAGTGCATGGCACAAGTCCAGGTAAATAACTTGACTTGGGGAAATTAGTTTAATGTATTGCAAATTAAATGAAAGCAGGATGATGAGATACAAGAACAAATCTTATGCAAAAACAAGCCCCCATCCCTCCCTTCTTCCAGGCTCATCTTCATTCCTGACTTCTCTGCCTCGTCCCCCAGTGGTACGGGGGAGAGGTGTTGGAGTTTCAGTCAGTTCATGATGCACTGCTGCTGCCACCTCTGTCTCTCACTCTTTCTCTGCTCCCACATGGGGTCCTGTCATGGTTTAGGGTCAGGGCAGCCCCTTAGACCTAACAGACGCTCTCTGTTAAAACCCCTTCCTCCTCAAAGGGGAAGAGAAAAGGAATAAGGGAGAGAGACATGTGATTAGAAAAGGAAACTAGAACAGCTTTAATGAGAAAATAATAAAATAGAATATGTACAAATATATACAAAACCAGTATCGAACCCAACCCCCCTGATGGTCATTACATCACCGTCACCACTGATGTTGTAGAGCACTGGGGGTCCCAGCCTGGGCCCCGCAGTGGACGGGAGATGTTCAGGAGTTGGATTCTGCTACCGGATTCAGGAACATGGGATCGAAGGCAAAATGGACAAAGTCCTCCTTGGATACTCTGAGGAAGAAGTCCAAGAGGGAAGAAGAGCCAGGGAGTAGAAAGAAAAGCCTATAGACCCCTCAGATCCCTCTGCTTTATACCCAATATGACGTATATGGGCCAGAATACCTCGTTGGTCAGTTTGGGGTCACCTGCCCCATCCACTCCTCCCTGCAGTGCAGCCTTTCAATTTCCTGCACCCCCCAATGTGGTACACAAGATCCAGCAGTGGCCTTGGTCTGCATATCAATCCTTAGTAGTAACTCT
>JANHGN010012459.1:0-49249 GCA_024605025.1 Megaceryle maxima | reverse complement strand
CTGCCTGGTAGGGGGGAGTTTGGGGCAATGCAGGGGGGGGGTGGGTGATGTAGGCTGCTGCAGGAGGGTTTTTTTGGGAGCGGTGATGGCTGGGTATGAGGACATCTGCTGCTGCTGGTGATTGGGGCTGAGCTCCCTCTCCATGTCTTGCAGGTCTGTGCTGGGCCGCAAAGCCGCCCTCTCCACGCTCTCCATCCTGGTGGCCCTGCTGATCGCTGGCCAGGCTGTCACCATCTACTTCATCTACCAGCAGAGTGGGCAGATCAGCAAGCTCACCAAGACCTCCCAGGCCCTCCAGCTGGATGCAATGCAGAGGAAGCTGCCTGCCAGTCAGTAGCCCCACAGACACCACTGTGGTGGTGGGGAGAGGCTGGGGAGAGGGGACAAGTCTCCATTGGACCACCAAACCCACTGCTCCTCACACAATTCCTTCCTCTGCAGGTGCCAAGCCAGTCAACAAGATAAAGATGGCCATGGTGAACACGCCCCTGACCATGAAGGTCCTGCCTCTTGCCCCCTCTGTAGACATCACGGTAAGAGACGCCCACCACTGCTTGGCACTGGTGGCTGTCTGCTGCCCATAGGGCCTGCTGACAGCCCATGTGCTCATGCTGCCTTTTGCCCTTTCTCTTGAGGCCATGCCCCCCCCCAGCAACAAAACTGAGGACCAAGTGAAGCACCTGCTACTGGTAAGGTCCCTCACTTCCCCAACAACCCCATAACTGCACCCTGTGCTGCAGGAGGCGATGGGACCCTCTGCTTCCAGCACACTTCCATCCTTGGCTGGATCTGGGGTCTCTTGGAGCACTAGAGCTGGTGGGAGCTCCTGACCTCCTACAGAGTCCGTCTGGTTGATACAAGCAGAGCTTCTCACTCACCCACACACACCCACACCATTTTTCTTTGCACTTGTAATGGTCACTCTGCAGCAAGCAGACCCAAATAAGATGTTCCCGGAGCTGAAGGACAACCTGATGGACAACCTGAAGAGCCTGAAGAAGACCATGACTGATATGGACTGGAAGGTCAGTGCTTGCTTGCTCTTCACCTTCCAGGAGCACCCCACTGTAGGGAGGGACTGGGGGGCATCCCCCCCTGGAAAAACAAAGTTCTGCTTGAGCCAGACTTGGGTTACTCCCACCCCAAAGAAGATAGTGGTACTTATGGCCTTCCTTGGCCTAAGCTGGAGCTTGTGGCATAGCTCCCTCATGCTGCATCCCCCCCCCTCTGATTAATGAGCGGATTCCTCTTCTTGCAGTCTTTTGAATCCTGGATGCACAAGTGGCTGCTGTTTGAAATGGCCAAGAATCCCAAGTCGGAGGAGCACAAGGCAATCCCAGCAGAGAAAGGTATTGGGGCGAGGGCTGCTGAGCTGGGGTCAGGATGGGCCTTTTGGGAAAAGCCAGAGCACCACACCACATCCTTAGCCCTCACCTAGCCCCCGAGCTTTACAAAGATCACAGGGGAAGGGCCTGGCCACTTTTGAATTTTTAATTTAATTGCTTCTGGGTGAAGAGCCCCCCACCGAGGCTGCCCAGGGGGCTCACAGTGTCTCCCCCTTTGTTTTTATTGCCCTAGTGCAAACTAAGTGCCAGACAGAGGCCAATTTTGGGAATGTCCATCCGGGTCAGTTCCGCCCGCAGTGTGATGAGAACGGCGACTACCTGCCCAAGCAGTGCTATGGTGCCACGGGCTACTGCTGGTGCTCCTACAAAAATGGCACCAGGATCAAGGGCACTGCTACTCGGGGAAAGCTGGACTGCCCTGGTAGGTCACCAGGGAAGGGATGGAGAAGTGGAATAAGCAATGTGTATGGGATCCCTGTTTTGTTGAGATTAGGGAGGAGAGGTGCCAGGGAGGAGGGTGCCTGAGCTGCAGAACATCCTCACCCCTCTTTGGTGCCAGAGTGTTAAGGCTAGAGGGGACCCTAAAAACCCCAGCCCTCCAGCAGCAGCTGCCCCTAGAGCTGAGGCATGTGGTCAAGGTTTTTCTGAGCCACCTCTTGTACCCAAACCCCCGCTGCCCTCAGAATGGTGGGGGCAATGGAGCAGCTCCAGGGCTCCAGCACCCCCATCCTGCCCTCCCTCTGCAGATCTTGCTGCTGCTGCTGCTGCCACCACCACAGACCCGCCGGAAGTAATCTTCTCTGGGGTGGACATGCTCAGTCTGGGTGCTGAGAAAGGTAAGAGTCCAAGCATAGTTGTGAGACCAGGAAGTGGAAAGACCTACGGGTTAGGGCAGAGGTGGGGGGGGGAGACTGGGGGAGGTACAGGCCCACTCACAGGAGCCAGGGCAGCACCAAAGCACCACTGGGGAGATGGTGGAGACACAGAAAACCAGCCTTGGCTGGGGGAGGTCTTTGAACCATCATACTGACTCCCTCCTCTCTTTCCCCCGGAGCAGGCGAGTAGAAGAGGATGCCCATCTTCTCTTCAGCAGCACAGCACACATTTAGGTTTTCCTACTCTATTTGAATTCTGCTCTTACTCTGCTTTCCCAAGGCGATTGACAGCTGGCACCCCTCTCCACCCTTGCCCCTCAAGCCATCGACTGCAACCCTTCCCCTGCTGCAGGGCACCAGACAGGGTTGAGCCACCCCCAGGATCAGTGCTAGAGCGAAAGTGACCCCTCAGAGGGTGGGTAAAGCAGGATGGAAAGTTCAGTGATGTTAGACCCATAAATCCTGTTCCCTTTCACTCATCAGCATCCCACAGACCCAGACAGTGGGAGGTGCAGAGTTCATCCCCGCTGAAGAACAAGCCACTAACAATTGCTTACGCTGAATGACCATTAAAAGCAGCAAAGCAACCTTCACCAGCTTCTTCACTGATGCTCGTAGGTTGAAGACCTGTTAGAAGAGTTAAAGGGGTTTTACAGGGGAGTGCTCCATTTTGTAGACAGACGTTCACCTTCAGCTTTCGCCTTTAGGCTGGAGCATCTGCAGCAGTGGATAAAATGGGCAGAGGGCTTCTATTTTTTCTGAATATATCTGATTTCAAATAAACTTTTGAGTAAGAAAGCCTTGTAAGCAATTTGAGCAGGGCAGCACTTGCAAACAGTTGGCAGCTGTCCTAGGGTTAAATAAACGAACCTTAAGAAAAAAAGGAAAAAAAAAAAGTCTGTGAAGACACTTGGACATCTGTGTGACAATCCAGGACTGTACATATTTCTTGCCCTGTTCCTGGCACATCACTTAATCTCCCTTGCACCCTGGGGTGCCCCTGCACCCCAACATGGCTTGGGAGGCTGAAGTCACCTTTAGGTGAGTGTCAGTGTGGGGGGAGAGGAGAGCAATCCCCCACTGAGGGTGGCACCAGAGAGCTCTGTTCTCCCCCGAGCCTGGAGCCAGGCTGCCCAGAAGGGCAGGGAGAAGTGCAAGGGCATCTGACCCCTCCTGCTCTTGGCCATCTCCTTTCCCTTGAAAGCAGCTGAAGCAAAATCTCACCTTCCTTTTTTTTTTTTTTTTTATTTTATATTCCATAAAAAAGACCCACAAAAGATTACGTCACCTTGGCTGAGGACAGCTGCTGGACACAGCTGTTCAGTGCAACTCCAGGGACCCAAAAAAATCACTGCTGTCAGTGTTAGAATAAAAAGTAAACCCAAGAGCTCTCTTCCATAGTAGCAAAAGGACTGATACCACCTATCACAGAAGGGGAGTGGGGTGGAGACAAAAAAACCAAACCAAACCAAAACCAACAAAAAGGTAAAAGTTTCTCTTTAAAAATATAGCTCTGTGAGGAGAAAGAGATGGCTGAGTGTCAACTAGGAGGAAAACAGTTTATACAAGGTGGCTCTTCTCTGGTCAACCTGTCTCCTTCAGTTCAGTTCAGCTCTTGTGCAACAGGTGAGCCATCAGGAGGGGTCTCTGGGCCCCAGCAGGTCAGGAGGAGGCAGAAAGTTACACTGCTCTGCTCTAAAAGTCACAGTTAAAAGAAGTTATAAATTATTATTTAGAAAAAAAGTCAGAATTCTCCTGATGAACTTCCTTTTCCTCTCTTCTGTTTGATCTTCACACACAAATCCTTAATCACAGGGATGCGGTACCTTTGGGGAGAGGAGTTAAAAGAGTTAGGGGTGGGAAGGAGGGTAACAGCCTTACAGCTGAGCAAAGCCAGGGCAGAGTCATCTGGTCCACTTCCAGGTGGCTGCATCATCACCATCTAATCCACATGCCTTTTCCAAGCTCCCTATGGTTAGCAGGGACACACAGACACTGACAGAGGCCATTTATCTCTACTGATGACAGAGGACAGCCATGTCCAGGCTGGACATCCAGTTCTCAGCAGCTAAAAAGTTGAGGTCAACCACATCCAGAGGAGCCAGCACACTGTTGCGTGACCGTCCTTACTCCGCTCCACTCCCTGGCCCTCTAACCTAAGGCCAGGCTGGCTCAGTGGGCACACCAAGGGCACTCAGAGGGCACACTGTCTTCCCAAGACTTCCCAGGAGTACCGAACTTGGCCAAGGATACTGCTGCTCAGAGGTACCAACTGACAGTCCCCACGGGCCATGTACCTTCTCACAATCCTTCAGGCCCAGCTGTTTTCTTCTTCTAAAAATAAAAGGGTGAAAAAAATAGATCAGTGTCATCTACACCACAAACATGAAGGACCCAGAAAAGCCACAAGCCAAAGAGCCTTCTTGGCTACCATCTCTACAGGGACACAGCCATTACAAGGAACACCCTATGGTCTCTCTCTGCCCCCCTTCTTAGCCCTCAGGAGGGGATGCAGGAGCCTGCCAAGCCCTCAGGAGCTCCAGTTGCTGCTGTAAACAACTAAATGAACAGACAGCTGAAGAAAAGTACTTACTCCTTGAGCAGGTTCTCTGCCACCAAATGTATCCCTGGATCTGACCTTTACAGGAAAGGGGATCTCATGTGGGGGAGCAATACAGGAACAAGCCTTTCCTTGAGCTACCCCAAACCCAACCAAAGGTCATGGTGTCTCAAGACTAGCCACAGTTAACTGCAGCCTCCTGCCAGCAAGGCTGGGACGTGGCTCTGTTCCTCTCCAGCCTGGTGTGCTTCAGGAAGGAGCATCAAAACCCCAGCTGAGAAAAGCTCTCCCCATGGTACCTCATCCCAGGGCCTTGCACAAACCTTCTTCTTCTTCTGAGCCTCAGCAGAGCCATCTCCTACAGGCTCCCCTTCCGAAGATGCCTTTTTGCTCTTCTTTTCTTTTCCAGTCTTTTTTTCTGGGAGAGGAAAAAAGATGACTAAGAGAGGGACTTTAATGTTGTGAGCCTCTGAGGTGGAGCACAGAGTGGCAGCAGCATCTCCACTAAGTGTTTGAACACATCTAAACCTGAGCAAGCTTTCCAGAGCAGTAGCTGGGTAAGGGCAGAGCTGCAAGGCAGCTGCACCCAGGGCTGTTTCCCCAGCACCTCTGAGCCAGAGTGGTTGGATCCCACCACCTGTGCACGTGTGACCAGAATTACACCGGATCCCCTTTTCACCTCCTGCTGCCCACCCACTCTGAGGAACTGCTTCAGTGCTGGAGTAGCTGGGCACATGCAGAACTGAGAGCATGGGGAGCTACTAACACAGGATGCACACAAGGTTCAGCTCAGCACAACTGCTCCAAGAGGCTCCAGGCCACCCCTGTGCAAGAGTCCACACAAGGGATGATAGACAAACCTGTCTCCTCCAAAATGAAGGGCTACACCCCTGCAGAACAGAAACCCCAGCAGATCTGGCCCACCCTTAAAACAAACAAACAACCCCCCCCAACAAAAACAAAACAAAACAAAAAAACCCACAAACACCAAACCACCACAAAAAAAACCCCCACAAACAAACAAAACAACAACAACAAAAACAACCACAAAACAAAACCAACCAAAAACAAACAAAAAAACCAAGCAAACCAAACAAACTAAAAAAGCCTACAGGATCCAGCAAAGAAACAGATCTAACTTGCAAACACAGTCTGTACTGCAAAGAAAAAAAAACCTGCCTTTGCATTAGGGCAGCAAATGGAGCGTTACAGAGACGTGCAGACAAGAGAGGCAGGAAACGCTCTTAACTGAGAGCGAGGAGCAGGAGGCCAGTACAATCCTCCTCTTTCTCCAGGGGTTTAAAAGCAGCAGTAATAGCCTCAAATCATATCTCTCACATGAGCTGCTCACTGGGCTGCAGCACAGACACCGATCAGGCGATGCCAGGAAGGGGCACCGCTGCCCTGTGAGAGTGGCAGTGGCTGCTGGCACAAATTTCAAGGCTGACCTCTTTCTTAAAAAAAAAAAAAAAAAAAAAAAAAAAAGAGAAGAGATGTAATCTTACATTTGTGAGTGACACAATCTCACACGTGCACAGGTGGTGGGATCCAAACTCCCTGGCTCAGAGGTGCTGGCAGCAAGGGGCCATTCTCAGGAAGCTTGAACACACAAAACGCTGGGTTTCCTCTGCTGTGCCCACAGCATGTCAGGGACCTTCTGCCTGCCATCCCCAGACACTGGGTTAGCTCTGGGTTGTCTGCCACAGAGGAGTCAGGGCAGCCAGGGGATTTTCAAAGCTGTTCTGCTCTGCAGACATGAAGCATGGCAGGTGGAACACAGGCCTCATTGCTGACAACTGGCAGGAGCTCCCTGTAGCCCAGAGTGCACAAGCAGGCCACACAATGCGGGCAAAGAGGCCTCAGGAGGTTTAATGCAGACTCACCTCAAACCTCTGCCAGACCTCAGCTAGATAGGATAAAGGCCAGGAAAGAAGAAAGTCCTGGAGGGACAGGTCATGCCTTGCTCTGCAAGCAGCAAGAATCAGTGCAGGTATTAACACAGCTCCCACTGTGCCACAGGCAGGACAGAGGTGAGGGAGAGCCCAGCTTGCTGTCTGGAACAGGACCTGGTGCTGAGACTGCAGGAAAACACTGAAGTGGGGTGTCAAAAAACTGGCATTGGTTTTGGGTGGGCCAAGAGGGAAACATCCAAGCAGGAAGCTAATGGGAAAGTGTGTGCTACCTGCAAAGCCCCACACCACGGGCTGAACATGCATCAGCTGCAAGAACCTGTTGCAAACAGAGCCTTCAGTGAGCAACACTTACTTTTAGCTGTTTTTTTCTTTTCCTTGCTGCCTGGCAACTTCTCCATGTCACCAGATGCTTTCTTCTTTTTCTTCTTGGGTACTTCTTCATTAGCTTGCCCTTTCCGCTTCTTCTCCTTGGGCTGCCCAGCAGCCCCATCCTCTTCTGTCAGTTTCCGCTTCTGAGAGGTTTTCTGTTTCTTGTTCTCTTTCTCTTTGCTCTTTGACATTTTCACAGCCTTGTCTGCCATGGAGGATGGTTTCTTCTTTTCCTTCTTTTCTTTTTTCTCCTTTTTCTTCTTCTTCTTCACTTCCAACCCTTCCCGTGTTTGCACTGCAGTAACTTTGGCAGCAGCAGTCACCTTGGTTTCACACCCCAAGTTTGACTCCTCTGACTGTGGGATGGAGAGTGGTGCATGTGTTGCTGGGGTCACTTGCACCCCTTTTGCCCCAACATCATTCTCTTTCACGGCCAGGGCTTTCTTCAGTGGAGAAGGTTTGAGGCTGGCATGACCTGGCTCTGTTTTTCCTGCCACCTTCTCTTTGTTGGAGTCTCCTGCGGCTTTCTGCTCTGGAGGAAGCTTGTTTTCTGCAGAAACAGTGACAAGAGAGAGAAGACAACTCAGAGAGCATTCATTACATAGACCACAGAGTTACCAGAGGATGGAAATTTGCATTTCAAGAGCAGAACCCAATTCTCTGCCCAAAAGCAGAATGTGCCAGCCATCCCACCTGTAGCAGAGCCAGAGAAAGATGCCTCATCCCAGTATCAAATATCTGGTGAGGGAAGCAGGTTGCAACAGCCACAACAGCTTTGGCTGTTTGACTGGAAGAAACTGTAGCACAAGACAAGTGAACACAGTCAGAGCTGTCCTTCCCCAGGACACCACCCCCTGGAAGTCAGGGACTTCCCAAGCTGGAAGAGTATCCACATGATCATGTTTAACCACCACCAATGGCCTATCTCTCAGCAGCTGTGCCTTCTTGAACCTATATATAGTCCTGACCTCCCCAACAGCCCTTTGCACAATTTAATGGTGTGCCCAAGAAGCCAAGAGAGCCATGTGAGCCTCCAGAGTGGGCCAGAGCTCAGAGAGACCAGAGCTCATCTAAAGGTGCCAAGGTCACACCAGAGCAGAAGCAGCTTCCAGCTCCAAGTTTTACAATTTGCCAACAAACCAGGGCAATAGGGAAATGGTAAGACATTCTGCTTCTCCATAGATCTTCCCACTTGTTTTCCTTCCTCTGCCCTCCAGACACGCTACAGAGCCCAGAAAGACCAAGGGGAGGCTTAAATACCAGCACTGTACAGCAGATTTTCTTCAGCCAGCATTGAAGCCTTCCGTAGAAGCCACTACTACCAGAGCACACCAACGCAGCGTGCACCAGTTTCCAGGAGAGCCCTACCTGGTCCCATTAATTACTGCAGTTAAAGCAGAACTTGGAAGAGGACAAGGCAGAGGTGCATGCAGTGGCCAGTAGATGGCAGCAGCACTCCATCCTGCTGGGTTCTGTGTCAGAGACACACTGGGAACAGGGCCTCTTCCCAGTATCACCTTCCCGTGCCAGCACAGCCTGGCTTCTGGGCCAAGCAGATTCCCGACCTTGCCAAAAGAGACCCACCTGCTTTGTGGTTCGCAGCCACCTGGTCGATGTCTGTGTCAGAGTCGCTGCTGTCACTACTGTCACTGTCGGCCGGGGCCGTGTTCACGGAGGGCTTGGCAAGTGAGTTTTTCCCCTGTCCCGCTTTGCCTACAGGCTGGGGGGGAACCGTCTTTGGTGCTTGCAGTGCTGCTGGAGCCCTGGAGAGGCCTGCATAGCCTGTAAGGAGGGACTGAAACAGCACAGACACTGAGGAGTCACAGCAGGGCAGCCTCCCATTCACCAGACACACAGATCTGTCACTGCTGCTGTTGCCCCCATACTCCCGAGAGCAGGGCCCACCTTTGGCCATCCAGAGAGCAATCCTGCACCACTCAGCCAGCCCCACAGAGGCTGGGGCTGCCAGGTGAGGGGCCAGCACTGACAGAGCTGACAGCAGCAAGAGCTGATGGTGAGAGGTTCTCCTCTTTGTTCTCGCCCAGTAAAGCGGGCTTGAGGGAAGCTCCTGGCCATTAGCACGCACCCATGCACAGCTAATGCACTGCAGAGGTGCTGCACGCCCTGCACGTTACTTACAAAGGGAATTTAATGGCTTGGATATGGCTGAACTTACAAATAAAAGTGGAAGGAGAAGAAAAAAAACAAAAATCATGCTGCTATTGGCACCATGCAACAGTTCTCCTGGTTTAACCATTGCAAGGCACTGCCTCTGCCCATCCCTTCCACCATGAGCCCTGAACCCAAGGTTCAAAAGCCTCTCTCTGCCTCCACCAAAAGGCTCTGCTCACAGCACTGCACTGGGGAACCCCCACTGTTGTGCTGGCAAAACCACTCAGCTCCCCATTCACTATGGCTGAGAATTCAATACTCTCTCTGTTCTACTGAGAAGCCAGTTGCAAGACCCAAGAGGATCCCAGCCTGCTCAGGCACCATACCTGTGATGCTGTTGATGCCTCCTCTTCCTCCTCACTGGACTCCGCGGAGGAGCTGTGGGCAGGTTGGGTCCCTCCTGGTTTCTGCAGTGAACCTGCTGGAGGAGCAGAGTTCAGCCCATTAGACCCACCACTGCTGCTGGGGGCCAAGCACATTTACCCAGCACAGTTACTGCCACCAAAAGACCTTCAGTCACCAAAGAAATAGGAGTGCTCTGCCACTCTGCAGAGGAGGAACCCCTCTGCAACCACTACATGAAGGTGATACATCTCCCACTGGGTAACAAAATGCTGTCCCCACTCTGGCCTGGCCAGCAGCACTGAGAGCACCTTTTTGGGAGAACTGACCAGGTTTGGGGGGCTGCTTGGGCGTCATCTCCTCATCGCTGTCTGAGGAACTGCTGCTGTCCGAGGTCTCCTCTGCCTGGGCAGGCGGCACAGCCTGGCTCAGCCGGGTGTCCTGCGCTGGCTGCTGGCCTGGCTTTCTTAATCTGGCAGTGGGACTTCCCAGGAGTGACACAGCCTGTGGGGCAGCAGCGTTGGCTGGGGGAGCTTTTCCCACAGGAACAGTTTGCTTTAGGCAAGAAGGAGTTGGGGCCTAGGGAAGAGTAAGACAGAATGCATCTGGAAGGAGGAACAACTGCTCATGCCCATGAACTATAAGAAACAGCCCAGAGCAGATGAGCTAAAACGACCTCAGGCCTTCTTCAGCCATACTACTCCAGTTCATGTCAAGGTTAGCACAAGAACCTCTCATGCAGGGCACAGAGAGCCCATCTTCTCCTGGCCCACAAGCATCTGCAGCCATGCAGACAACTGCTGCTTGCACAGGGCACCACTACTACAAGAGGAAGAAACCAGCCAGATGGTTGTAAGGCACAGACAGCAAAGGTACCAGGGCTACCCTTTGCTCATCTGCCTCATATTATGCTACAGCAGCAGTGGTTAAAACAGAACAGTCCCCCATTTACCCCATCTGCAAACATGCTCCTCTAACTGGGGACATGGCCCCTGCCCCCAGCAGACCCCTCCACCCACTCTCCCCTTGGAAGCTCCCACCCCACTTCAGTCTCCTCTGTCATTACCTCTCTGGCCAGCACATCCTGCTCTGAGGAATCGCTGCTCGAGCTCTCGGACACTCTGCTAATGGCAGGGGCAGCAGTAGCTTTTACGCCCTTCCCTGAAGGTGGTGTGACGTTAGCCTTGAGAGCCACAGCACCCAAAACCTTGGTTGCTTTGATGTTCTGCTGGGATAGACTCTAAAACATATGAGAAAGAAAGTCAGGACAGAGCACAACCTGGAAGGAAGAAACAGGAGCACACAACAACCCACTGCTAACTCCTGAGCACCTCCCCTGTTTTCAGCACAGCACCAAGGCTCATTTTTTTATTTATATTCCCCCTATACAGGCGTGCTCTGTCTCCTGTGAGACTCTGAGCAGGGCCTCTGGCACAGCCAGGAGCAGAGAAGTGAGGGCCAGCACCCCAGGAGTGCCTAAAGCATTATCTCAGTGCCCCAAGGGCACCCACACTGAGGGCACACAGGCAAAATATGCTGTGCCTGCAAGCTCCTGACCCACTGCAGCAGTAGCAAGACTGAGACTGCAAACCCTACTTTGCAAAGCAGGTACTTGGACTCCAGGATGTCTCCTACACTCTAAGAAATCACACATTGAGAGTTAATTGGCAGCAGAGATAAAGCAAAGACAAACCATGGGACAAATCTGCCTTCTGATCCACAAGCAAGCCACAGATTAGAGAGCAAATTAACAAGAAGCAATTTTATTGCCTCACATTTGACATCTCCAATCAAGCTAAACGTAATAGGGGTTAAAAATAGAAAAGCCTGACACTGACATCAGGTCCAAGACACAAATGGTAGCAGAGGGGGAGCCGGAGTGACAAAGGAGTGCTCAGCCTCCTGGTTTGTTTTACAAATGAGGCTACAGTGAGCAGTCCTCCCTTCTCCAGATCACTTGACAAGCTGGGCCTTTGTGGGCTGACATTTCCCTCCTGCAACATCTATCCTTCAAAAAGGAAGGCAATGCTCCACCATGCTGAGAGCTGCCAATCCAACATGAGCTCTCAGCTGTTTTGCACAGAGCTCAAGTTACATTAACTGCATTATTTTATACAATCTTAGTACTATAAACATGCTTTAATCAAGGACTATTCAGGCTGGCTGCCTGCCCACCAGCTGCAAGGAGACAGCCCAGACTTTCCACCAGCCACAGCACCAGGCCAACACGGGGAAGGGTTTCCTTGAGTGCACATAAACCCCCTCTCCCAGCAAGGGCACTGGCCAGACACACAGAACACACATCTGTGGGCATTTGGCCACTAAGCCCTGGGCTCAGAGCACCAGCTGAGGTAACACCATGTAGGCAGGGAACGGCAGCCACACTCCTCAGTCAGTGCTTCTTCACAGTTTCTTTTATGGGCGCAAACTGCAGGAAAGGTGCGGAGACACCAAGACAGCTTTGAACCAAGGCAGCTCAGGCTCTAGGACCTCAGCCATGGCCCTGTGCAACTGGAATGGAGACAGCAAGAGACATGACATAGAGAGACTCAGGTGGGGGAGCATGAATCATCTCCACGACACTCAGTAGAGCCCTCAAAACAGACCTGGGGTTACCTCCCTTACAGCTCCTCCAGCTGAAAGGCAGCAGGACCACTGTGCTGCCCTCAGGGCAGACCCTTCCATCCTCACAAGGCTTGTGGAGGGGGAGTCCAGAGATCTCCAGCCACAGCACAAACGCAAGGATTTGGAAGGAACCGGAGGGCAGGTCACCATGGAGCCACCCAGCTCACAGAAAGACTCAGCCTGCAAGGATATGGCCATTTTCCCAGTCTAACTCCCTGGAGTAGGGCAAAGAGGATGGAGTCCCAGAGAAGGTCCGGGCTCATGCGTCTACTCATCAACCTGTCAAAACATTCACACACTCCACTGCTTTCACACACTGCAAGTTTGCTGAGGCCAAGGCATGTACCCAGAGCTGAGGTCAGCAAGACCCAGGGATGCTGCAGAGAAAACCTGATCCAGTCCACAGGAGGGCTCCTCTGTGTGCCACTCATCATCCACCCGGATACTACCTTGCAAGTCCTGAGATCTCCTGAGTGTGCAGGACTACACACCCAGCAGGTCAGCAGCTCCTTACCTGGGAAGGAGGGACTGCTTCCTCCTCTGAATCTGACTCCTCAGTGGAATCATCACTGCTATCCACAGGTGGAGGGGCTGGGGCTGGTGCCGGAGATGGTGCCTTCTTCACAGTAGTTGGCTGGGGCACAGCACTGGCTTTCACTGCAGAAAAAGCATAAGAGATTGTCACCTTGAAAAAGAGGTGCTCTCTGTGTCTGTCCAGAGCTACCACAATAGGCTGGGCCATTTCATGTGCAGGGAGAGAAGGAAACCCACGAGGATGCAGGTGAGGGATCCTGGCCACAACCAGGAGACTTACCAGCTTGTGGGGGCTGTGTCTGTGCTGCAGGGGACTCCTCTTCACTGTCAGATGAGTCACTGCTCTCACTTTCTGAGGCCTGGCTTTTCAAGGTGCTTCCCACTGCTTTTTCAGGTGGCCCAGCTTTATCAGCTTGGCTCAGGCTGGGAACAGGCCCAGGCTGTTCTGTTAACCTCTTAACAAAAAAGAAACACAGGCCCAGAAATGTACTATTAGTACAGGTGTTGTTTAGGAGTTTAAGAGCAGTTTCTGCTTAAGCTGGGATTTGTTTTACCCTAACACAGCTGTTATTAACACTCCATCCTTGGCATGTCAGGATTGGAAGGGACTTAAGGTGCTGCCTGGACTGAGCTGCTGAAGGCACACATGGCTGCATTTAGCAACGTGCTTTGGCCAGGAAGCTCAAGTGCGTTTCACTGCATGAGCACACAGCATAAGCTAATAACACCAGTTCCTGCTGGGGCTGAGACACTGTCTGGACAGGAGCCTGAGGGCAGGAGAAACACAGCAACCGTGAGACCCACATTCCAAGGAAGCCTCTCACTTAAGGAGGACTTCCTTCACAGCTCAGGGAATTGTCAGGAGCTGGGAAGCCTTGTGCCAAAACAACTGCATGATTCAGAGACTGTATCAGAGCAGCTATACTCTAGAGCTGCTGGAGAATCCAGCATAGACACTGGGCTGGCACAAGCACTTGGGAAGACAGAGAGCAGGCAGAGACAGTAAGGGACCCAGCTTGGAGACTGATCCTTCAATGGTGTAAGAATTTAGAAATCTCCAGACAAGAAAAAAAGTAAACCTGAATTCCCTTGGAGTGTGCCTTTCTACAGCACCGGTCATCACTCTGATGTCCCATGACAGGCCACAAGCCACTGCCCCAAGCAGCCAGCATGTCAGGACTAGGAAAACAGTTATTGCAACACCAGATACACCACTGCCAGATGAGACGATCTTTTCCCAGCCCAGGCCAAAGACTGCCAACACCCCTCCTGCACACTGTTGAAGGTAAGTGGTGGCAGGAGGAGAGGGAGAGCTTGCTGAGAGAGATGGTAACTTCACCACCTGCAGATATTCTTCAGGCTGTCAGTGCTCTGCACCTGCTCAGTTTACAGTGTGCATCGCTCATCTCCGGACTGCTCTGTCAAAGAATACATCCCGCCTGCCAGGGCCAGTGGGCCCACCCAGCCTGCACATGACGGCAGCTTGCTTCACCATTCCAACTCCGGGCCTCCCAAAAGGAGAGCGCAGTTCCTGCCTGACCGCAGAGTCCCCGTCACCCCTCACTCCCAACCCTGTCATGCAGCCAGCACAGCAATACCCTCTCAGACAGCAGCTGAGGACCAGGAGGACACAGGGGCTGCTCCTGGCAGCCACGAGCACCAGCCTAGCAGCCTCCCAGGAGGATGGATCTTAGCAAGCTTCCTGGCACAGCCCCACCAAAGGCTGCCACTGGGGCAGTGTTTATCAACTCTAAGCCAAACACTAAACAGACAACAACATCTGCATGTTTATTCCATTACAGAAGAGCTCTCTGAACAAGCCAAGCACATTTTGACTCTGCTTAGAGAAACAGAAACCTCCAAAGGCGCTTGTGAAGAAGGGGATTGTGAACCTCACTTGTCTGTTTTGTTTTGATACCAGTGAGTCACTAACTCCAGGAGAGAGGCCAGATTCGCAGTGCTGAAGAGAGAACTGATTGAAGCAGACTCAAGAATTCACACGCTCTACTGGAACAGACGAGCTCCTCTCCCTCTTGTCCCAAGCACTGGTGTGTGAGGGAAGAGTATACAGAGATCAGACCTCACTCGCTCACTGTTAAGACCCTCATAGCAATTGGACTGATGTCTGCACAGCACAAGGGTTGCTTCATTGCCTAACTTCACAAGGAACTGGGAAAGATCTGCCACATAGAGGTATCATGACACGGAAGACATAGCAGCACCCATGGAGAAAACACCATAAGCTTTACATAGCCTTGGAACTCTCAGATCTTCCCGAGAGGAGGCCAAGGTCCTTCCATCCACCTTGTCTCAGTCACAGCCAGATGGCTGACAACTACAGCATCCCATGGCATGGCCCCAGGTGGGATCAGGCCAGTGGCATGGCTGAGTGACACCAGGGCAACAGGGGCAGAGAGCTTCTGACAACCTTGAGTCACAGGTACTGTAAGTAACTCAGAGAGAAGGAAAACAATTCAAGAGGAAATCATATTTCCTGCTCCCTCTCCATCCCCAAACCCAGGAGCTGCCTGCAGCTCAGCAGAGTGTGATGACTCAGCTCCCACCCAGCCCATCTGCCATTCCGCTGGGCCCATTTGCATTATGAAGCACTGAACGACAAGAGGGGGAAACAACACCGAGGCACACGCACTGAGCACGCTGGAACAATCACACCCCATGGCTGCCTGCGCACTGCGGAAGCACCACCACTGTACTGGGACCAGTCTCTCAGCTGTGTCACAACACAGCAAAGATGTGACTGTCACTTGTAAAGGAGCGGGGACAGGATGCAGGGAGGGAAAGAGACCCTCCATGTCTTCTGAGATATGGCCTTTGGTCAAAGATAAAAACTTGCAGACACAACTTCTCCCAGTGCAGCCTGCGCAGGTTTTCCTGGGATGCTCAAGACACAGGTTCCCAATTCATGCATGCATGTGCACCTCAAGTCCTGGTAAGCAGAAGCTGAAGCCTGTCCCTAGGGGGCTCAAGTGCCACGTTTGGCCCAAAACATCCAGGAACGAGGAATCAGAGCAGAACTAACAGTTCCAAAAGAAAAGCAGCTCACAGCATCTTTAAGGTCAATCCAGACTGTCCCCCATCACCATCCTTCCCCCTCAAAATATGCAAACACATTGTCAATTTCTTTGACTAAATATTCTTAAGTCTTCAGGGGTAAACATATGAATTAAGCAGTTCAATTTAGGCATGATGTTCATTTTAATTGTGTTAATCCACCCCCACAGGGAAAGACGAAGCACCTTCCAACACTCTGTATCTGTTTGGATCTTGCACAGAAGCCAGAGGAAGTCGCAGGATACAGTAAGTCAGTGGTTAGCATATGCCCAAGTAGCAGATGGTGAGGATGAGCTAAGAAGAGTTTGACTGGGAGGACAGGACTGTGGACACAGCTCAGCGTAATGGTTTATCTTAAGACTTCACTCATGGTGTCTGTGTGTAGGCTACTAACATGGGAAGAAACAGCCTGTTTGGGAAAAACAGAACTACCTTGCTGACAAGCTCTTCCTCACTGACTGTGGCTGTTGAGGGGTAACCACTAAGTTTGCAAGAGGGAAGATGCTGAAGTGGTTAAACAGCCAGCTACCTGTTGCTGCCAGCTTCAAATCAACACTGAGGGGAAACAAACCCACCCCAGTGGGTCTTTCACCTACCAAACATATGAGTCTTGATAGTTTTACAGCTATCAGAATAGCTGCTCCTGCCATCCAATAATCATGCAGGAAGAGAATAGCACAGAGCCAACTGCTGGAGAGGTGTCGCCCTCCACCCACCTTAGCAGATCAAGGCTACGAAGACAAAAAATACAGAGCCTCTCTGGCTCCTGCCTGTCAGTAGAGAAAGGACGTGTTGACAAAGAGCCTCCTTGCAAGGACGTGTGAGGCTCTGCCGCCAGCTTCCCTTCCTCCCCTGCACGCAATAGCTGCCATCTCCAAACTGCTGCTTTCAGGGCACTTTCTGAAGGGCCCTGTGGCTCAGAGTCAATGCAGAAAGTCTCCAGGATGCTTTCAGGAAAGAATTTGCTTCCCGATGAGTTGAGCCACCTAAGTCTGCATCCAGTCTGAGATCACAGTCCTTCTCTCAAGAGAAGTTTAAACAAACCCTCAGATGAGAGCCAAAAATAAGCTATTTGTGACTCCCCCACACAAGGCCCACTCCAGAGGGGCAAGGAATGAGTGGTGTGAAACAGCTGGTATCAGACAGGTTAACCCCACCCCCTTCTGGTATGGCTGGGTTAGGCTGTACTTGTTTCCAAGTAGAAAAATTGATCTTCCTCTCTGTGAAGGACTGATTTACAACATCCTACACTGTTCTGCTGTTTCAAAAAGATCAGTAGTAGCATTCAAGGGCTAATAATTGCTTTACATATTCTATTCCTTGGCATGGAGCTGAATGGGATACCTCCTACCTTCTGGCTGACAGGCACAGGGAGATCCTCCTCTTCACTGCCCGAGGAGTCGGAGCTCTCTGCTGGCTTTTTACTTTCAGCAGGCTTGGTGGGAGCAGCGGCCCTTCCCAGGGGGGTTTTGAGCTGCTTTGGCACTGCTGCTTTTGCTGCTGGCAGCCCCTCAGACAGCTGAAGGGTTTTTGCTGGAGCTGCTTTGCTGGAGAGTGGTGCTGCTGCTGGTGTAGGTTTCACTGAGGACAGGATGGCCTGGGAAGATTTTGGAGGTGGTTTTGTCTGGACAAGACAAGAACAGTGTGAAACAAGGCAAATCCCCCAACAGTGTAATTCATTTGCTCAGACTGTAATCAAGGGAAGAGATTTCAGAGCCCCCTGAGAAAGGCAAACGCTGAAGGAAAATTAGCAACTGGCAGGACACAAGGCACCCTTTCATCTACCTGTGTGGGGACAGCCTCCCAAGATGAGAGATCAAGACCAGATGTTCCTCATCAGCCTGCTGATACTACCAGCCCCCTCCAGTGAGGCACACTGCAGCACTTTGCCTCCTCCACAGCAGGGAAGTGAAGCTGCACTATCATTCCACAAATGAGGCACTAGTTATTGCAATTTACAGCTGAGAGGCAAATTCAGCTATGACAATTTGCCTCTTCAGGTGGGAAAAGAATTGCTGGGTTTTTTGTATCTAAAAACCTGATGGATTTTTTTTTTTTTTTTAAAGATAGGCACAAGGGCTTGATTAAAGCTCAGAGCAAAGACATTAAGATGCCTTTAAAAACCCCACATCTCTCTCCTCCCACCCCCAACATGACTTTTCTATACACCACGTGCATTTACAAAATATTCTTTTCACTGCAATTCCCAGCCCTGGAGAGGTGGTGTCTTGGATGGACGCACTGGGGTTATGGATGGAGGTTCCTCATCTTCACTGTCTGACGAGTCGCTGCTCTCCGATGTGTCATTGGGCTTTGCAGCCCCAGGATCTGTTGTGGATGTGGGTTTGGCCTGGTTTGGTGCCAGTGCTGTTTGCTTCACTGCATTCTTCTTGAGGGACACTGGAGCAGCGGATGCACTTTTCACTGGTGCTGTGTTAACCTGCACTGTTTTCACAGCTGGTTTTGCCTGGGAACAGGGAGAACCAAAGGAAATGGGAGAATCAGGCAGCACCTCAGAAGAAACTGGTTGAGACCTGGATGGAATCTGCTTTAAAGAATGCTATCTTGCTAACTTTGACCAGAACAGTCTTGTTCAGACCCCCGGGGTGTGAATTATCTGAAGCAAGCCACTTTCTCCATGAGCAGCCTGACTACATCTGTGGAACTGCACACCAATCACCTCTCACAGATCAAAAGATCTCCTTCAACTGCAGGCACTAGGTGGAACTGGGATGGAATGGTTGTGCTGGCAGGGCTCCCAGCCACACCACGTGTTTCACCTGGCCTTGTCTTTGGGGATGCCACACACCCAGGGAAGGGGGTGTTGTCAGAACACAGCATAGCAGCATTTCCTCTCTCCTTCAGGGGAAGAGAAGGGAAGTGATTCCCTAGAGACATGGACCCTGGGTTGGAGAGGTTACCTGAACAGCTGGAGCTGCAAGCTCCTCCTCAGAGGATGTCTCATCACTCGATTCCTCACTGCTGCTCTCAGCAGCTCCAGCTGCCTGCTTCAGCTCTGAAACACAAGTGAGGAGATGTCACAGCTGCTGCCTGTTCTGGGCTCCCAGGGCATGATGTTAATGCAGCTTTTGAAGTCAGAAAAACAAACTAAGCTGCAGAGAGGGCTGAGGGGATTTGCAAGAAGAGGATCTAGCCCTGCTGGGATGCTGAAAGCATCAGGGGGCTGCTGGGAACAGCTTCTCCAGACAAACACTTGCCCACAAACACCACTCCCTGGAGTGCACGCAGAGATGCAAAATCCTTCCCAGCCACCCTCTGACCCTGCAGGGAGCTGCCCAGCCATACACAGCTCCCTGCAGGGGCACCCAGGCTGGCTGGACCTCCTCTGCAAAGGAGCCAAGAGAAGGACCATTTTCAGAGCTTCTATGAACTATTCCTCACCCTCCCACCCCCCAACACACACTTCAAAGCAGTAAAAAGATTTCCCTAAAGACTTCAAAACCCCCAAATGACCACTATGCAATTAGGAATAAGAAGATGCTGCAATGCCTTTCCAAAAAGCTGAAAGCATCTGCAGTATTAGTGCTGCATCTCCTCCAGACAGGCTATGCTGTCATCTCCAACCCCACAGTGCTGGGTGCTGCCAGACAGACATCTTAGCACAGAATCTGCTGCCTGAAACAGGACCGAGCATGCGGGATTCATCCCACAGAGCTCTGGAGCTGGCTGCTTTGCAGTGTTCTCACAGCCTCCCCGAGGAACAGACATCGCTCTGAGCTTTCCAGAGAGGGAGCTGAAAGAAACCCACTGAAGGCACGGCTCACATTTGCTTCACAGCGAAGCTGGGCACACATGAATTTATTGCACCCTGCATGCTCCTTACCTGTTTTGGGGGCTGCGGCCTTCGCAGCTGGCATCTCTTTTTCCTCCTCACTCTCTGACGAGGAGCTGCTGCTGCTGGAACTTTCTAGTGCTTTGGTTGTTACTGGTGCTTTGCTTTGACCTGCTTTGGCCATGGCTGTCATGGCATGTTCAGGCTTCCCAGGACTGGGCTGTTTCTGCCCAGCCTTGGCCAGAGCTGCAGATGGTGCTGGGGGCTGCTGCTTACTCGAGAGCACAGTCCTGTTGGCAGCAGTGAGCCCTGCTGCTTTACCTGCTGGGGCAGCAGCTTTGCTTGGAGAATGCAGCGAGTTGGCAGCTTTGACGCTCACTGCAGCCGGTGTCACCTACAGGAGACAAAAGAAATTAGAAGCCTATAGACAAAGTGATGGGCTAAACTGGACACAATGTACTTTAAATAGCCATTTGGCAGCTGGGTAAGCCATAGACCTCTGTAGGTAAGCAGGTGGGGGACAGATGTCCAAGAGGAGGCTTACACCAGCACAGAAGGGCCATTTAAATATGAATTCCACTCCGGCCCACAAATCTACACATGCCAATGAGTCCAGGACAGTCGTGGCCTCAGAGCACTACCAGCATTCAAAGACAATAGAGTCTTACCGTAACTGCAGCTTTTCTAGCTGGTGTCTCCTCTTCTGATGAGGAGTCGTCATCTTCACTGCTTTCTACACCCACTCCTGAGTTCACGGCCAGGGAAAGGCTGGCTGCTGCACAGGGTAGCCACAGAAAAATCATGAGCACGCACCTCTTGCATCAAGAAGACCTCTGGTGTGCAGGAAGGCCCCAACAGGCAGGGCAGGGTCCCATCTCCACACCCGCCCCAACGCCACTGCTGCTGTCCTTGCGACAGGCAAGAGCTTTGCTCCTCCACCCCATCCTTCTTCCCAGCACCACGACAAAGAACCTGCCAAGATCTGCATGTTTCCAAGGGCTGGTCTACAGCAGATGAGGCCAAGCTAGGCATATCAGACACCAAGGTTTCTGTAAGACTATGCAAGCCAATGCCTCCCACATCAGCTGCATCAGGGATCGATCTATCCCCATCTCAGACAGAAGCCACTGGCTTTCCAGACCAGCTAACAAGCCCTTCCCTTGGACACCTGGGACCTAGGAGAAGGGGCTCCGCAGTGGACAGCATCAGGTTCCCCAGGCTTCATCCAAGCAACGACACCCATCCCTTCCCAATGAATCATGGTTTTTTTTCTAGCTTCAGCAGACATCTGTGCTCCTCAGAAACTCCACATGAGAAGGGGCTGCTAAATTAATTGTCCTGTATTTCTAAGGGCACAAGGGAATGGCCATCCCTTTACAAGCATTTCCTCGAGTCAAACAAGTTGAGCTGCTCCAACACACCACCTCAGTCCTACTCTGTCAACACCAGGGAGACAAAGGCTCCTACCATTTACAGCTTTTGCCTTCTCTTTCTCATCCTCTTCTTTCTCTGAGCTCTCGGAGCTGCTCACAGGATCAGGAACTCTGATCTTTTCTGGGATGGCTGCCTCCTCCTCACTCACCTTTCTTCTCCTGGAATTCGAGGGAGTTCTAAGGGAACAGAATTTGTGTCAAAATGTGGAAAAAAAAAAATTGAACAAATTGAAATACAATTATTCATCCGCTCTCAGGTCAGGCTCCAAGCTGGACACACAGTGTCACCCCTCTACAGCTCCTAAGGGTGTGGGAGAGATACTTTTCTGAACTGCCAGGGACATCTCCAGTCCTCCTCAGGCAACTCTGAAAGAGCATCATATCCCTGCAATACTCAACATAGACATTTTTTGTGTCCTAGTCAGAAACTTTTCCACTTTAGCAGAAAAGTAAAAATGTCAGGACATAGCAAAAGCAGCCTACAGATCAAACTGCCTCCAGGAGGCGGGTACAGTCAGCCAGTCAGGAAGTGTGGTCCCAGGGTTAGGGCAATGATACCCAAACAGGCCTTGGTATTCCACAAGCCCAGGAGAAGTGGATTTAAAGGCTGCAAAAGCCACTTGAACTTGGGCCCCCAGGCCAGAAGGACAGAAAAGTCAGGTTGCAGAGAGGCTAAAGAAAGCAAGTGTCTGGACCTACAGAAAATGTGTTGAAAGAAGGGGAGGAAGAGGCCACAGACAAGCATTAAGCACTTAAGCTGTTCAACTGGGTTAGAACATTAAGCTGGAGAAACATGCCTCCAGGCCCCAAGTCCTACCTGTATCAGCAGAACAGAGGTGGCCAAAATGATCATTCATTTTCAGATGAAAACACAGGTAATACATCTGCTTTATTACAAGGGTAACACTGGCTCAGCATATGTGTCACATGTGCAGTACTGCTAAGCTGGTAAAAACACTGAGACACCTACAATTATCAGAGGTGAAAAAATCCTTGCTTTTGTGCCCATTTATCTTATTTTATTTGTTCATCTAAATTAACAACTAGGTTAGTTTAATGATTTGTCCAGTAACGATGGTGCTTAATCTCTAATAAAATAATAGGACAAGCCACATGGGCAGCTATGACACTCTCAACACCCTTCTGACTCAGTGGCAGCTGACAGCACAACAGTGACAGCCGTGAGACTGTCACAAGTGCACAGGGGCTCAGGGACGCTGTGCAGGGGAAAGCAGCAGTGCTTACAGGCACTGGCCCTCCAGCAGCCCTGAGCTTTTGAGGACTGCAGGGCTCCAGCTGCTCCTGGGGATGAGCTGATACAGCTTCCCCCTGCCTCCAGACATCCTTCTGCCCCCTCACAGCTTCTCCCTGCCCTCAGACACCCTTCCACCCCCTCCCAGAGGCTAAAGGTAGCCCTGGAGGGAGGCTGTTCTTCAGTAACTGCAAAGCTCAACTGCTGGGTTCACTTTGAAAGAGTTTCTGAAGGAGAGCACCAAGGATGACCTCAGTTATACAGGTGAGAGCCGCAGCACAGCCAAAGACATTTTCATGCCAAAAGCATCTGCAGGGACAAGACACGAGGATCAGAGCTCACCCGCATGAGAGCACTCCCACCAGGCAGGGCACCTGCTGGACAGACAAAGCTGCCAGTCACTAGACCCCTCACCATGACTCCAAAGCAGGGGCACCAGGAATAACAGGCACACTGGTGTGGTGAGACACAATAGAAGGGTGACACTAGAGAAAAAAGGAATTAAACATGATGCTAGTGCCCTGTTGCTCCCCAAGCTTTAAAAGTAATATTGTATGGAAAGGTTTGCTGTAGCACCCTGGCTAAGTCATGCCTAGAGAAGTTGCTATCAATATTAAAAGTTAGAGGTAGGAACTCCAAGCCCATTTCTACACTGCTACATCCTCATCTAGAGCCAGGCTTTCTCCCACTCAAGTAAGAAAATCACAGAGACACAAGAGCAAGAACTGGGGTAGCACCAATACATAAGCAGTTCTATCAGAAGTCACGTTGGAGGCAAACACCCACTTTCCAAGGTTGCTGGCATGGCCATGCTAAGGAACATCTTCATCCCTGTGCTCCTCAACACAGGTGCAGAAGCCCAGATCCACCAATTCCCTGATAACCTGCTGCCCAGGTCCCTCAGCTCCAGCATCAAACCAAAGAGAGTGGTGCATGGGGCGGGTGCCAACATCATCACACTTTCCACCCCTGTCCGAGGGGAAGGCTCCATGCTGCAGACCTTCACGTGAGGCCCTTGGTGGAATCACAATGTGAGAAGGCATTGGGCTGAACACGTCAGGGCTTGAAGGGAAAGGCTGAACCCAGGAGACTTCCTCAGAATCAGACCTGTGATCTATGCCAAGGTTTAAGTCCCTTTAAGAGCCTGGGCATTTCACCATCTGCTCAGCCTCAATATGCCCAGGTCAATACTCCCTGCAAAGCACGTGGCTTTAAAAAGAAAGTGAAACAGAACCTGGGAAAGGGGATTTGCCAGTAAAGCATGACTCTGAGCCCCACAATACTCCAGTATTAACCCTGACTGGCAAGAACAGTATCAGCTGCTCAGAAACAGAGTAATGACTTATCTTCAAGCTCAGGAGATTTTTAAACCAATGTAATCTTTGATGTCTGAAACCAGAGACTAGGAGGAAAGTCTCTGCTGGGCACAGTTATCATCAGAAACACTCTGACAACAGGAAATTCCAGCAAGTAAAGCTGGCACAAGGCCATGCAGCTGGGATGTTAATGCAGTTTGGGGTCTATATGACCGTCATTTTCTCTTTCCACTTACTTTTCCCAGTGGGTAAAGATGTCCTCGAGAGAGGTCGCAAAGGAAGGAAGCAGTTTCTGTGAAAGCAGATGGGACACGCGTTATGATGCGACTACCGGACAGCTACAGAGACCCCTCCAGGAAGCGCCAGGAAAACGGGAACGTGTCCTCCCAGTAAAGCGCCGCCCCTCTCCCAACCGGCTGTCCATCCCGCTGCACTCAGAGCCACCTCCTCCCCTCTGCAGCACCAGTGGCACTTCACCCGCTGGTGCACGTGTTCGGGGAGCAGCTGCCCCCGGTACGGGCCGGCTTTATCCAGCGAGCTGCCGCTCTCAGCCGTTCGCCCTGCCGGGAAGACCTGCTCAGGGCCGAGCCATTCCGCGGGTCCAGCGCGGAGCCGCAGGCCCGGTGGGGGAGCATGGGGCCCAGGCCCTCCAGCCTTGCCGAGGCCCGGGCTCTGGGTCCGACACCACCCCCCCCCGCCCCGATCGGGTCTTGCTGCCCGTTACCTGCCCGGTCTGCGCCTGGAGCTCTCGGGCCGCCCGGGAGAAACCACCGCGGAGCAAGTGTTGGTGGATGAGGGCGAGCAGCTCCCGACCCCCGCGACCCTCCGCCGCCATGGCTCGGCACAGCCCCGGGGACACCGCGTGCCACCACTTTACGCCACGTCCGCTTCCGGCGCGCAACCCTCTGGGAAATGTAGTGCCGGGGTCAGGGGGCCGCCGGCTGGTGTGGCCGCGCCTGGGCTCCGTCAAACCCGGCCCCGGCGGGGGGGCGACTGTGGTTATCTCAGCGACATCTGCTCCGCTTTCCAGCCGTGCGCTGCAGCCTCAGCGCCGATTCAGTGTCCAGCCGGTATCAAACTGCCTGGGCTGCGGGTAAAGGGATCGAGAGCGTGAGAAGCTGGAGCTGAGCCGGCACCGAGCAGCCAGTGGTGCCCTGGGCTGCATCCCCAGCAGCTTGGGCAGGTCGAGGAGGGGCATGTGTCCTGCCCCTCTGCTCCCAGTGCTCTGGGGAGACCCTCCTGCAGTGCAACTCTGGAGTCCTCAGCACAGGAGAGACAGGGACCTGCTGGAGCAGGGCCAGAGGAGCCCCAGCAATGCTGGGAGGGCTGGAACCCCTCTGCTGGGAGGACAGGCTGAGGGAGTTGGGGTTGCTCAGCCTGGGGAAGAGAGGGCTCCAGGGAGACCTTACTCCAGCCTTTCAGTGCTTAAAGGGTGTCTATAAGAGCCATGGGGACAGACTCTTTATCAGAGCCTGTTGTGATAGGGCAAGGGGTGAAGGTTTTAAACTAAAAGAGGAGAGATTTAGATTAGATATAAGGAAGAAATTTACACTGAGGGTGGTGAGACCCTGGCCCAGGTTGCCCAGAGAGGTGGTCAATGGCACATCCCTGGAAACATTCCAGGTCAGGCTGGACTGGACTCTCAGCAACTCTCAGCTCTAGTTACAGATGTCCCTGCTCACTGCAGGGGGGTTGGACTAGATGACTTTTCAGCCCAAGATGGTCCCTTCCAACCCAGAGTATTCTGTGATTCTATGATTTTGTGGGCTAAAGCAAGCAAACAGTGAGGAGCAAGAAGGAACTCCTGACACAAAGCAGCTGTTGGAGAAGGGCTGTGTGGCAGTCCTGTTTCTACCCCCTGCCCTATGCTGATACTTTCCAAGAAAAATCTGCTCCCTTCACTTTGGCAGAGGTTTATTTTCGGAAGGTTTAATAATGTCCATGGTGTGCCTGTAGCTCACTCAAAATACAGACCCTCTATTTGTATTTATAGGCAAGAATAAATATAAAACTGGCTTGGCTCCAGCTAGCTCTTGCACCAAACGTCTTTGATACCAGCATCATCCAAAACCGTAAAGCCACTGCCCAGGTGGCAGTTTTACAGCTCCTGCAAATGAGGCACAGACCTGGCTAGTCCTTTCTGCGGCTGACCTCCCCCTGCACAAACCGTTATTGATGCCCAGCATCAACATGGCTGTGGCACACACCGCGACGAGGTGGCTGGTCTGGGGTGGTGCTCCAACTCGACTGCTGCTGGTCTCAGATGACCTGAGGTGAGAAGTCTGGCCACAAAAATGAGCAGGGGGCTGGAGCATCTGGAGGACAGGCTGAGGGAGTTGAGTTTTTTCAGGCTGGAGAGAGAAGGCTTTGGGAAGACCTTATTGCAGCCTTTCAGTGCTTAAAGGGACCTACACTGAAGACTGCAAGGGACTCTGTCAGTGACTGTTGCAACAGCACAAGGATTAGCTATTAGGAAGAAATTCTTTACTGTGAGGGCGGTGAGACCCTGGCCCAGGTTGCCCAGAGAAGTGGTCGATGCCCCATACCTGGAATCATTCCAGGTCAGGTTGGATGGGGCCCTGAACAACCTGCTCTAGTTGCAGATGTCCCTGATCAATGCAGGGGGGTTGGAAGTAGATGAGCTTTAAAGGTCCCTTCCCACCCAAAGTATTCTGTGATTCTAATCTATGATCAGTGGTTTTGGAGACCTGGTTCTCCTAACCAAAGGGAAAGAGCCACATGAAGCATCATGGGCAGAGAGCAGTGAAGGGTGTCTCATGGGGAGGCTGTGGGGCAGGGTTGAGCAGATAGAGGCAGCCTCGGGCAGAGCCTGGGGCAGCCGACTTCATGGGCCTCTGAAAATGAGGTTGGGTGGAGATTCAGCCTCAGTGGCCCAAAAAAGGTGCTGCCGGCTGCAAGTTTTTTATAAAAATTCTTACCCAAAAGGTTTATCAAGCATTGAAAGTGACTGTCCAGGGAAGTGGTCAAGTAACCATCCCTGGAAGGATTTAAAAGTCTTAGGTTTAGTAGTGACCTGGCAGTCCTGGGTTAACAGTTGGACTCAACGATCTTAAAAGTCTTTTCCAACCTGAACAATCCTATGGTTCTATGGTGAACAGATATGGACATACTCTGCCATGGTCTGGAATGGTTTTTACCTCCAGGAACCAGTCAGTTTGACACTGGATTTTCCTTAGTGTCAGGGATCCAGGAGCCCAACAAGCCCCTGTTCTGCTGTGTTTCAAGGCCTCCTGTCCCATGGCTCAGGACTCACATACACTAGAAAGCATAAAGTGTTTAGCTTTGACCAATTTCAGTAGAACATGGAAGGGAAAAAGGTAGATGAGCATAGATGGGAGGAAACATGTTCAGGAGAGACTGCTTTCAAGGAAGGCAGATCAAGTGTGTTAAAGCCCTGTGTGCTCATGGACAAATGGCTTGAAAAAATGACTCCATTTTTCCCCCAAAGTGTTTCTTTGCAGGTCTGATACAGTTCAGGGTCACTTGAGTCCAAAGCTTCATACCCTCAAACCATGAATACTCTTTTGCAAACCACAGTGCGGTCCCTGGGAGTGACACAACCCACTTGAATGAAGAAATCTGAAAAAAAAAAAAAAAGTGCCTCACCACAATTACAGGTAGTGAAGGTATTTGAGGCAGTTGGTAAACATGCCATATAATAAATAGAGCTATTCAGTTGGCAGACAGCTGCATGATTATAGATAGGAACGGCTACCCCAGCTCCAAGCCAGCTGAGACCCAACAGCATATGCTTATTAAGGACTTATTTTTTTTGGTGTGTTTGTGCATTTTTTTTGGAGGGAGGTTGAAAATATTTTGCCCACTCTTTTATTTTAGGAAGGTGAAATGTCCCTGGTGGATTTCAAAAGCTCACCTCTCGGGTATGCGATCTCCATGCCAAGACTCTGAGTCACGAAGAGATTGGAAGAAGCTGTTTCAAATCCGGACAGGGATAAAACAGCTGTAATTGAGTAGCTAGCTCATCTTGGTCTGCTAATAACCACATGGCTCCATCCCTGCCCTCAGCTGTATAAGCCGAGAGCTTTGCTCGCCGCCATCTTCTCATGCTCTTTGGTTATTGCTTGGGGTCAAACTTGTCCGCACCTATTCCATGCTCAATGACTGCTTGTGTCCAGGCCAAACCCAGCTCCTGGGAGTGTGCTGCAGGCTGGAGAGCTCTGTTCTCCCACCGTTGTGCCTGCTGGGAGCTGACAGCCTTGAGGAACATCTACTGGACCATTGGGCTTGCAGGGACATTTTGCTGCTCTGCCACCTTCAGTATAGTGTATTTGTCCAGCCATAAGTTTCTGGCATATAGTGTGTAGTAGCAGCAGAGGGGACACACCTCCCGTTGTGGTATGACCTTTTTGTTTGGTGCATGTGAAGTCACTTAGACCTGTTTGGGGTTGCAGAATGAAGGAACTTTGTGATCCATAGGTCCTACGGGGTCTAGATACGGGAGCATCCCAAGCTGTTTGCCCAAGGAAGTTTCTGCCTCTGGCTGCTGGTCTTTACACCACAGTGGTGGAGCAGAGACAATAGAAAAGATGTTCTGCCCATTTCTCATCTGGTACAGCTCATCTGACCCGTTTCATGGCTTCTGACACATTTCTCCTTCTGCCTAAACTCCAGAGTGGGATCCTCCAGCCAAGGGTTGAGTTGCGTGGCAAGGGCCAGCATCCTCGTTACCTCCAGCAGGTAATTCTGATGTGTCTCACAAGTCAGACTGTTGGCTTTCAGCCACCTTTAGGAGGATCATCTTCATGGTCCAGTTCAGAAGCTGAGCTGAATTTCCCTGTTCTGAGTGCCATGCCAAGAGGGCTTGGAGCTCTTTCATGCCAGGAAAGCACCATGGGGTTGCCACTGAGGTTGAATGAGGAGGTGGGGATGGCTTGGGGAGATAGATGGAGATGTAAGTGTTAAGGGACAGTGAAGAGAGGAAGTGGAAGCATAGGCAGAGAGAGGAGAGGGGGAGAGGTAAAGGGAAGGGGTCCTCAATTGAAGGAAGATGAGGCAGGAAAGGAAGGAAGGAAGCAAAGGAAAATCTGTGGAGGGATACAGAGGACAACAAAATGACCACAGAAGAAGAAAGCCACCGTAGTGGTTAGCTTGGGGGCATTTGTTCTCTGGTGCCCCCAGTTTGGCAGCTCCAGGTGTGTGAAGGGAGGTTTGCTGGGTGTTGCTCTTCAGTGTTTTGAGTCACTGCCTGTATCAGCATCTCTCACCAGGCTCCTGGGGAACCAAACAGTCCTGGGCTGCTGCCAGGTCCTGGCCAGCACTGGAGGCAGAATTGGCCACAGTCAGTTTCGCTGCCCTCTGTCCTGTGAGTAGGCTCAGCTGTGTAAGGACAAGTTGCTGCTTTGGGAACAGGCTGACTCAGGAATCCCATTTTTTTCTCCTCTCTTTGTTTTGCTGTTCTTTCCCCCCTTCTCATTTTTTCTTTGTCTGCTAATGCACAGCAGATGGGGAGGAAATGCCATTTTAAATGCCACAGCATCCTGATGAAATGCAATGGGCTATGGCAATCTTGGATGAATCATGGCATTGTTTTGTGTACACAGCCCCACTGCAGCTCAGCCTCACTGGGGCAACTCTCTGCCTACCATTTTGCAAGTACACTCAGGGTTGTTTAGGTGTCTGTGCCAGCCCAGTGGCAGGTGCCCTCCAAGACCTGGGTGTTCAAGTCACATTAATTGATTAACCAGCTGCATTTATGGAGGCAAAACCGAGCCCACAGTGCTTTACCAGTGGCAAAACCAGCAGACAGCTTTGAAACATCTGGTCTGCACTGCCTCTGGAGACATGGGGGTGATAAATTACATTCAGTTCCTGTATTATGTTTGTAGGATTTCCACACAAGGTGGAAGAACAGGATAGAAGAACCCAACCTGGTGCAGCACAACCCTTCCTGCCACCTTCAGCTCTTGGCTCCTCTGGAAAGCTGGGCTGTGTCCCCTGTGTCCCTGCACCTGCCTCTTCCTTGGCCCTATGGCCAGGATGGACCCCAGGAGCCAAGGCTGAGGGGACTTTCTGTGATGTGGACACTTGCTACTGGGGCTTTAACTGGGGTGATCAGATCATTTCACCTAAGCTATCAGGCAGGCATTGAATAATACTGACTCAGTCACTGGCAGCCTGCTGCCAAATGAAAAGGAGCAGCTCTGAAGAAACATTTCCCCCCCCCAAAAAAAACCCAAAAAACCATATCCTAATAGCTCACACATTGAAACTTGTAGTGACCCTGCCCTGTTAGTTTCAAACTAATTAATTTGGGGGGGGAATCCCCTCCAAGCCTGCAGAATATAAAGTGGTCGTTTCATTTTGGTAGCTGTAAGAACAGATTGGAGAACTGCAACGAGCAGAAGATGTGACATTCAAATTTTGTTGCAATATGCTTAATTTTAACAGTCTAGATTGGGAATGCATCTCTGGCTGTGTCTAACTGCCCGTGTGTCTTACTGGCATGGCAGTTATTCGGTACAGGCTAGTAGTAGCATTAAGCCGTTTGTTTCTTTCTTTTTTTTTTTTTTTTTTTTTTTTTTGTTAGTAGGTCTAATATACATCTATGCAGCAAGCAGAAAGGCTGTTATTATTAATCGACCCCCATCCCAGCCCTGTCTTCCCCCAGGCTCTTGCTCTTGTATCCCCATTAAAAGGCCTGGCAGCCTCATGATGCAGCGTGTCCAACACCAACAGCCACAACAGCTCTGCTGTGTTTATCCAGATTCCAGCAGCTCTACCTGGGAGGAGAGGGGAAGGGGGCTGTGTTTGCGTTCCTGAAGCCAGAGGTCCAGGATATTATTTTTCTCCCATTGGGCATCCTTTGCTGCTTGAAGTCAAAAGCCATGTGGCAGGAAAAGGAGGGGAAGGAGGGAGTGGGCAGAGTCAGGGAGTGCTCACGCTGGGGACCCATGCCATGCCTTGTGCCTTTTCAGCATCCTGAGCTTTCTCAGCTCAATCAAAAAAAAAGCAAAAAAAAAAAAGCAAAAAACCAAACCAAAACAAAACAAAATAAAAAAAACCCCACAAAACAAAACAAAAAAAAAAGCAAAGCAAAACTCTTGCTCCTGGTCAAGTGGCCAAATATGAGCCTGTTCCAGAGGAGACACAGTCCTTTGTTTTTCAGCAGTAAGCTGCCCCACTATCATGGCTGTATCCTTAAACTTCACCCTGGGAGAGCTGGCTCCTGCTTGTGCTCCGTTGGAAACCAGGAGCATTTGGCCCCCCAGTCCATGACTGTAGCCATCACCTACAGCTAGCCAGTTTGCTCTGAAATCCCTCCAAGCATTGTATCTGGGAGGCTGGGAAAGAGAGGAAAGCTTGCTGGGGTGGGATGGTTAGCAGAATAGGTCACCCAGGTACACTGTGAGGAGTATTGCTGTGTGGCAGCGTGTTCCACTGTCCTCCACTGCCAGCACTGTCCTGATGTGGGCACAGTGGTGGAGATGCAGTGAGCTGAAAATGGAAAAAAATGGCAAAAATAAGTAAGAACTCATCCCTCTCTTTCAGAGGGTTTCTGCTTTGTACATTAATGTTCCTTCCTGATCCCCCTTGTGCCTGCCTATGGCTGCTGGACATGAGGAGAGGACCATTAATGGGCTCTTGATATGTGTTTATTTCGTTTAGCACATCCTAAGTGCCGTGGTGAGAGCTTTAGAGACATTCATTATGGTGATTGCTTTCCCTGCTTATGAAGATGGGAAAAGCCTCAGTGATTAAGACAAAGGAGTGGACAGATGCCAGATGCATTAGTGCTCTGGGCAGTCACGAAAAGCCCGTTTGTAAGGTGTTTTGCCTCAGAAGGAGGTTGGCCGTGAAGAGCATGGCTTCCTTGTCACCTGTACCCCTTGTCCAAGCAGCTGCAAGTTGAGGGTAGACCCTGTAAGAGACACAAGTCCCTGCAAGGGTCTCCCCTCGTTTGGCAGGGTTCAGTCTGAAGGCAGGTAATGCTTGGGTGAGCACATCCAACATGACCCTTGCCTCGTGCCATGGTGGTACCAGACCTTCCTGATGCTCAAGGCATGAGTAGCCAAGATTGGGGCAATGGTCCTGCTACAGCATCCTCAGCTTCCAAAAGCATGAGTGCCAAGCTAGCCTGGCTGGCTGCATACTGAAGGCCCTGGCCCTGCCCAAGCCAGGGAGCCACAATAGGGTCACCCAGCACAGGCAGATGCCTGCTGGTGCCTGGACTGACATCCCTCCCTCTGGGTCCTTTTTGAGGTGGCTTTCCTTGTCATGATGGGAGATTTTGTTGTGAGGCAATACAACACATGCATGGTGTGGGAGCTAACTCAAGTAGAGCAGTGGGTGATGTCCCACTTCTCCCAGCACAAGGAGGTCCTTTTCTCAGTGGGCACCCAGTAAACCACCCTTGAGCCATTATCTGACCAGTCTGCCAGTTCTCTGCCAGACAAGGGAGTGGAAAGGATGGAAAGCTTGTGCTCCTGGTACCCAAACCTGTCATCTCCTGGGCTTCCTGGGGGAGTTGTGGAGCTTTCTGCCTCTGCTTGGGTGGGACACAGAGTCATGCTGACTACAGCCACATTCTCCAGACTGATGTGACTTCGATGTACCAGAAAAACTCAAATTTCATGCAGGAACAACACGTACACATGTGCTTGCATAGAAGTAACATGGGAGGGGACCAGGCTTGGACCTGCACTGATGTGGACAGTGGAGATGGGCTCCTGGAACAATGTCAGTCCCTGTCCTCGCTGCCTTGCCAAGGGGACAGCACAGCCAGAGATGCCCATTTATTCATATATGACAACAATGCATGGGAATCACAAACAGATTCTTGTCTTATCTTGCTCAAGGGTTATTGCAGTAAAGGGATTTATTTTTGCTTCTCTGCCAAAAAAAAAGTAAGCATAAATTCCACCAAAGCACATATATATGTTTCTCTTGGAAACAGAAAAAAACCATTATCTAAAAAAGCCCCTTACTGTTATTAATCTCTGGGGTTTTATCCAAGTTTCATTAGGAATCTGGACATACTTGAAATGGCTTTCAGATAAAGCTGAATGAATCTCCCTGTCTTAGAGGCTGGTGTGGCTTAATTTCCTAGCTGAGCTTTGGGTGGGTTGGGAATTGGGTAGATTTCCAGCCACCTAAACTGGGAAAGAGGGAGTGCCTTAAAGCAACCCATTCTGAATGAGTCAGAGATTACTTCAGTGGCTTGCTGGGAGTTTGAGGCAAGCAGGGGGTGTTCCAGTGGAGGGAAGGCCTTCCTTGGCCAGTATTGAACCAGATAGGCAGGAAATTACTCTTGAGATGCATGACTTTTAGGACCAGAGAACCAGGAAAGCCTATCCCCGGGGGGTGAACAGCCTCCCCAAAGCCCCTGGGAGTGAAGGGTCAAAGCAGGGATGTTGGGGCAAGAAGCAGGCTGAAGGCACTCGCCTACCTTCCCTGGAGCAGGGGGCCTGCATGTGGCCACCTCAAAGCCACAGCAAGCCTGCCAGACCTTGTAAGCCACAAGAGGGTGACAAAGTCCTATCTTGTGCTTTGGTGGCCCTGGACAAACCCAGAGATGTCCCTGGCTAGCAGAGGACAGCAGTCCCCTTTGGAGACTAAGCCGGGCTGGGCAACCAGAGGTTCTTGGAAAGTCCTTGATGATGTCCTAGGTAGGAGAGAGCTCTGGCTGGAAACGGGATCCTGGTACTGAGGAGATGAGGAAATTTTTTTTTTTTCTGACTGGCTTTAGTTAGCTGACATCAGCAAATGGTTCCTGTTGCGAAAAAAGGGTGGAACTCCCCAAAATTGCTCTAGCAGGCAGGGAAAGAAACCTTGCTCTTGCTCCTCGTTGGTAGTCTAATGTGAAACCCATGTTTTATGGTAATTTTTGGAAAACGAGCACTGCTTTGTAACTGTCCTTTGTGCTCACTGGGGAGCTCTGTGGCCAGCATGCCCTGCACATCCTGGTCCTCCAAAGGTTCTGGGGCTTGGGGATATGGGTTGGTGGAGGATCCCCCCTAACACAGACAAGGCTGGAATGGAGGCAGCTCAGTGGCACTGCCAAGGATACTCTGGGAGCTTCTGCTCCACCTGGGATGCAGGGAAGATGCTCCTGCTCCATCCATCTTCAGTCTGCCTGGGATGTCACCACAGTGTGAACAGGTGCTTGCCCTGGGTTTGTCACACTACACAGGCTGCAACCTCCTCCATGCCCATGCGCTTGAGATGCCAGTTGTCTTTTGGCACAATGGAAAATCTGTTGCAGACCCCAACCCCTGTGGCCATCCCTGGTCCCAGCTGCCCCTTCCCTTTCCTGACTGCCTCCCAGGCTATAGCATCCCCCTCACATGGGCAGGGAGCTGGGACTTCTCACAAGATGATCTTTGGAACTCTGCTTCTAGAGAGATAACCCGTATTTCTGAACAGCCATCCAAGGTACTGTCCAAGACAGAAGATTAAAGTGCCCTGGGAGGTTTCAAATCCAGAGTCATCCTCTCACCATTGCAAGAGACAAGGGCAGCAGGTGTGGGCTTGATGGAATCTCTGTCTGTGAGCTCCAACCAGGTCCCCTATAACTTCATCTGCACTGGGATGGGAAGAGCCCACAGTGCAGCAGACAGGAGGGTTGTTCTGCCAACCTCTGATCTTATCTGCTGATGAGAGCAGGCTGTTGGGTAGGGGGCTGGCCGGGGAAGCGTCCCTGGGAAGGATGGGCTGCCTGGCTGCAGAGATGGGCGTTGCTTTCCCAGGGACTGTGGCTTTGGTTTCCCCCTCATTCTGTCTCAGGAGTGTGTGTGCACATGTGCATGTATGGTTATAGTATACTGGGATGTATATTTGCAAATCCACTCACTCCCATCTGTTTCTTATGCTGTTATTGATAGAAGGATGAGGGGACAATGTGGCAACTGCACCCCTGGGTGCTTTGGTGGTGCCCATGGGCCAGGGACATGGGGTGCTGGGGTGCTGCTGTGCAGTGTGACGTGAAGGAGGGTGTAACACAGGTTCTCTTCTAGCAGCTGCAGCTTCTTCACTGAGTTTATACTCCAAGGAGATTCTTGTATTTTTCCCTTTAAATACTAGAATTAGATGCTGCTTATGAGTAATTACTTGGACTAAACAGTCTGTTTCATTTAAGTGGTCAGTATGAAATGTCTCATGATTTGGTAGGGAAAAAAATAAGCGAGATTCCTTTTCTCAGGCTCCCAGGAACTGCCATGGGGTTAAAACCCACATTCCATCACCTGTGAAGACCTCCCCAAGAGATGAGGGAGAAAAGATCACCTCCCTCAGGAGGACAGAAGAGCGGCTGGGTTATGCCAAAACCAAGGGGTCTGTGGAGTTTGGTGGGGAACAGTAGATCCCATGATTACCTACAGTCCCCCAGCAATACGCAGAAATGTTTGCTGCCACTTCCCAAGCCTAAACTGTGACAGCCTGAAGCCAATGTTAATGACCAGCTTGCAACATGCTGAATTTTGCGGTCCCTGGAGAAAATTGTGACAGAAAATCTGCCTTGGGCTTCAGTCATTAGGTTGCCCTCAATACCACAAAAATCCCTGCAAATGTTATGTTGTCTTTGGCCATGTGAATGCTGCGCTCTGTTTCAGTGTTAATGGCAAGAGATTTTCGAGGCTTTGGATGCGGCGGTGCTGGTTTGGATGAGCCAGCGGTGGGGAGTGGATGGAGGGAACAGGCTCCGTTTGGTGCGTTCAGCACATTTTGTCAGCTTATCCGATCCGTAGGCAGATGAAACAGTACAAGTCAGGCGGGGTGAGAAGAGATTTCCCAACAGGGTAAGCAGGCATTTGGAAGCAGGAGGAGGGTGGGAACTGCAGGGGAGAGGAAGTTGGGGGACCTGAGGCTGGGAAAGGCTCTGTGACCCCCCTGCTTGCAGAGATCCTGGGTTGCAGGGCAGGACTGAGTGGACCTGAATGGACTCTCCAGTCATGCCTGGGATCCCTGTGGATAAGCTCCGTATTTGCCCCATTCCTTGTGCTGCTTTGCTGGATGTGGAGCCACAACCTAATGCATCTCAGAGAGGTGATGCTGATGAGCTGGACCAGGGCTGACTTGTGCAGCCATTCCTGTGTTATCCTTGCAGCCCTGGGCTCTGGTCACCTAGTAACTGTGCATCAGATCACATGGCAGCATTAAATAGAACTGAGAACCCTGTCTGGCCCTGCATCCACATCCCCGCGGCTGGAGGCCAGGCAGTGGCAGCTCTGCAGTTGCCAGCCCGCAACCTGTCACATGCTGCCAGGGCAGGTACATAATCCATGTTCATGTTTGCCTTTTCCATATGCCACCCATTATCCTGGGTTTAAGCCAGTACTCTGGCACCAGGTGCACTGGGAATCTCTTTCAGCCTGTTCAAAAATCAACTTCTTCCGGGGCAGGATCCCAGTCCCACTTTCCTTGTATCCTGGGACTGATCTACATCCCCTGCTTTTGTTTAATTTGATGTTTAGGGTAGCTGACTATGGGTTATACCTTTCCATTAATAGTTTTAGCAAAGCATGATTGGATTTTGTTCCAGTCATTTTTAATCTCAACTGAAATGTCAGTTTTTGAGACCTATTATTAGCAATTCTGTATAGCTTCTGGATTACTGCAGATAATCATGAATCACCCTCTGCAGTATTGATATAGGTACTCTAAGCCTCCCAACAACCACCCTGTAAGTTATGACTGTGACTGAGAGCAGAAAACCCTCGATGATAACTGGTGGGCTTGAAATACAGGGACAGTGCTCCAGATCTGGTGTCTGCAGAGTACATTTATCTACCATCCTTGCATGCGACAGGAGTCCTAGTGCATGTGCCATGGCTCAGCTCCAGCTCCCACCACCAGCCTAGGATTTTGCTTCCAGCCTCTTCCAATCCCTTCCCCACATTTTCCCTGCGTGGTGGCCACATTCCCTTGCAGGGTCCCCCAACACTGGGTTTAGTGCTTTCTGTTTGAGTGTTTCTTTGCTCAGTCTGGTGGTTTTACTGGTGGCTGGTGGGCAGCTGCCTGTGATGGAGGGAATGCAACTTGCCCTGACCCACAGCTCTGGGAGGAGACTGCTCCAGGACCCTCTGCTTTGAAATCAAGCTATTTCCATGTATCTATCTGACCTTGCAAATTTTAGCTGTGAATGTAACATGCTGCCCCCAAAGAATCACTGATGGAGTTTTCCAATCAAGTGAAATACTTCACTGTGCTCCCCAGAAAATTCAGCTGATGGAAACTGTTTATCATTATCATTATTATTATTATTATTGTTATTATTTTGATTTGTTTTCCATTTGGGAGAAAGGAATCCAAGCTCTAATGTTTATTCCTAGATTTCTCTGCTGATGAGCTCATTACACACCTATGAAAGGAAGCTCTGGTAGGTTTTGAGCACCACTGATGCAGAAGCATGGTCATCTTGAACTTCTCTTCCTTAGTTTAGGTCCAGAAGTCAGAGAGGTCTCTTGGTTGAAAAAAAGACCTTCTGGTTTGACTCACCCTGGGAAACAATAGCAGCAAGACTGGTGCATTACAAACTCGGGGGCAGAGTGGAACAGAAATGCTGAGCATTTGAAGCTCCAGCCCTTTGTATCCTGCTTTTCACACTGTCTGTGGGCACCCTGGGCCTTTGAAGAAATGTCAAAGGAGGCAGTACATCCTCTCCTGTTAGCAGTGAAGGCTGATGAATAACAGAGTGGACCCACCCACTTGTGCTTTAATCTGTCATGTTCTATGGAAATGAAGCCTTTCTCTTACAAGAAGGCAATTTGTGCTCTTGGCATCCTTGGTGAGAAGAGCTCTCAGCTCTCCTGCTGGATTATTGATACCTTTTGTATTAAGCAATGCAACGTATAATTGGGCTCTTTGCCTGCTCTGAACTGCTCCCCAGCCAGCGCTCAACAGAACAGAGACCTTTTGAGGCAGCAGGAGTGGGTGCTGCCAGCACCCCTGCCCAGGGCTTGCTGCTGCCTGTGGAGATGCAGTGGGCAGGGGAGAGACAGCCGTGCTCCCTGCCTTCTTCTTGCTCCATCAGCTTGGTAGCAGCCAGCCTTGATGCAAACCCCTTTGAACTGCCCCTCCTGAGCTTTCCACCTTCCTCTCCTGCCAGGATGGCAAACAACACTTGGTGCTGAGGGAGAAGCAACCTCTCCACATCAGCCCCCCCAGGGGGTGCTGAGGAAACACATCCTGGGTACACAGGCAGCTGTTTACAGGTGTGAGCCCGGCTGGCACAGGCAGGTGTATTTTTCTTGTTCTGAACCAGGGTTATAAACAAGCTGGGTGATCAGGCCTGCCCTGCTGCAAGTTCCCTCAGACAGAAAGGGCTCCTTGTCTGGGGCAGGCAGTCCAGCCAAGCTGGGGACTGCCAGGCTTCATCCTCCTCCTTCTCTATGCCTTGGCTCGGTGTGGTGGGCAGAGGGCAGGGCAGGCATCCTGCTCACCAGCCTTTGCACCTCCTGCCAGCCAAAACCCACCATCTGCCTTTGAAGAGGTTGCACCTGAAAGGTGAGATGGAAACTAAGAGCAGCCAGAAGCCAGGAGTCTGCCCAGCCCTGGGAAGCTGGTGGCTAGTCCCCCACTGTGATGTGGCTTGAGAGAGGAAACAGGACCTCAGTGGGGTGTTAGGAGGAGGTAGAGTGGCTGGGGCTACTGCCCTGGACCCAGGAACATACCAGGTCTCTGGCTACCTGCCTGCCACAGCTAGTTGCAGGAAAGCAGCTTGTCTTGTGGCAAGGGCGGAACAGCCATTGTCTGTCTGGGGGGCTTTATCAAAGGCTGGAGTACAGCTCAGTGAGGCAAAGGGATGGAAGGATGTTTGCCAGGTGAGTGCTGGGAAGAATCGCTTTTTCTTCCCCAACCTGGGTTAGGCTAGACGTGATGACAGCATCTTGCATACTTTGAAGATTGAGGAGTTTCTGTGTATCCCATGATAAGTCATGTCAGGAATCAAGGTGGAAGAGTCCAAAATCAATAGGCTAGAGGAGCCAATGTCAGGGTCGTACGGCAGCGCTGCCAGAAACCAGCTATGCTAAATGCTTAAATCCTTCCTTCTGATGCCTTGGGACCTTCTCCATTTCAAAGAGATCCCTTGGAGGCTAGGGAACCAATGACTTTTTATATATATAAATATATATTTTTTTTTTAGCAAAGGTCAGTTATTCTGGAAGGGGTGTGTGTGTTGGGGGGCAGAGCAGTGTCCACCCCAGGAGCTTGAGCTTTGAGACCCTAAGAAGACTGGGCACAAACACATCCACCCACCCCATGTGCTCTCTGGCCTTCCATCAAAAGCTGCCAAACACAGGCAGTTTCCTTGACTCCAGACTGTTCTGCTTGCAAAGCCAGACTCAAGTTGCTTCCCCTGACATCCTCCTTGAGTCCTGAGAGGATCCATGTCTCAGTGCGTCCTGGGTTCACATCAACCGGAATCTCTCCAGCCAGACTGACAGACATCCCATGAGCCCCAGGGCTCTTCTGGTAAGCTTCACTTCAAGGGCAGGGCTGGAGTTTGGTCTTCGGAAGAGGGGACAGGATGAGGAGGGAAAGCACCCAGGCAACATGGAAAGCTTGCCATAAGGCATGGAAAGAAAGGAATGTTGCCAAACCTATGGGCTCCTCTCCAGCCCTCAACGCCAGTCGTTGGAGAGAGGAGAGGAGAAGGTGGTGAACTGCAGGTTCTTGGGAAGAGGGGAAAGGTGAGGGAAGGAATATTATATGAAGGAAGGGGAGCCAATGGACTGAAGTCTCCTGAATGAAGAGGAAGGAAGACAACAAAGATGAGCAGGAAGGTGTAGCAGTTATTTTGCAGGAGATTTTGCTGAATCATTGAGATGTATCATCAGTGACCAAAAATGGAAGAAAAATTCCTTAGCCTAAGAGATGAACTGCTCTTATTTAGGGCTTTTATTTCATATTTTGCTAGTGCTGGGCGACCGGGAGACGAGGAAGGGAAGCAGCAGTGTTTTAACTGGGAGCAAACCGGGGCCAAGCCCAACATGTGTTGTTAGAGGCTATGGTTTACATTAGAAAAGACTCTAATATTGTGCTACAACTTCTAAGTGCATTATAATGATGATGATTATTTTCAAATGGCTTGAAATATGGGCAGGGTATTGAAAAAAAAGGCCATTTGGCTCCAAGAATAACATCCACCAGTGCTGCTGAGCCCTTGTCGGAGGGATGGCTGATGGTCCCTTCTCTGTCCCTGTAACTCACTACCCCTCATGGCTTTGGCGTCCTACGTCATGGCTGCTGCTGCTGCAGCACTCCTCATTCCTTTAACAATTATGAGGGTTGCACAAGCAGGAACTGATGCAGATTTTCTGGTTTATACTCCCCTGGCTCCAGCTTCCAGAAAGCAAATTATGGCATGTTCAAAAACCTCTAAGTTCCCCCAAACCAAGCCTCATCCCTGTTATCTGGTAGAGGTCTTGCTGCAGTGGTTACCCCTAGAAAATTAGCTTCTACCCACAGGGTCAATGCAGATGGAGGTAGGGAGATGCTGAGCTCAGGGTGGAGAAAATGAGGTCCTGGAATGGGAAAATGTGATGTGGGGGGCTGGTGGAGTAGAGGTGAGTCCTGGTGCTACCAGGCATAAACAATGACTGCATGCTGTGCACTGAAGAGGGTAGATGGTCCCTGGGAATATCCCTGGAGTATAAGACACCAGGGGAGCAAAGAGTACTCATGTCAGGAAGAAGACCAAGGTAGGATCACAATCCATCCTAGGGCCAAGGGCATGATGTCTGAGACCTCTTGGAGGCTCCCAGAATCAATGGAGAGGACTTAACCTCTGGCCCCACCCTCCCTGGAGGGATTTAAAAGACATGTAGATATGGGTGGCATGGTTTAGTGGTAAAACTGGCAGTGCTGGGTTAACAGCTGGGCTCGATGATCTTAAAGGTCTTTTTCCACCTAAATGATTCTATGTTTCTGTGATTCTGGTGGGCTTGGGACCAGCGATGCCTCCAGCCCCTTCCTTCTCCACACGTTGCCTGGCCACCCGCTCCTCTCAGCCCTTTTCCCCTCTTTTAGACAAAATAACAAGCTCTCTCCATTCCTGGGACAGCTCCCTTCTTTTCCAGACTTGCCTAGGCTCTTTCATCATGCCAGTAAAAAAGTAAATGCATCACACATTGGCTGGGGATAGCGGAAACCCTTAAACATCTGAGGTGAGAGCGACACGCCGTATTTTTTTGAGGCCAGGTTTGTCTCCCCGATGCCCTGTTAGACCAAATATCTTGCTCTGAAGAAGGAGAGAGGGGACTTATTAAAAACCTTTCATATTTCTTATTTTTAAGGTCCTGTTTCGACAGGCCGGAGGCTGAGGCGTTAGCAGGGCTGCCGAGGGGGAAGGGCAGCAAGCCGGTGGCGTGCAAACAGATTGTGCAATATTTGCCTTGCACAGAGCTCCCATTGTAAAGCCTGGGAGTTCTGCTTTCAATAATTCGCCATTCCATAATGCTCCATTGATGGCGAGAGAAAGGCAGCATTGAGGGCTGAAGGGGCTCTGGCCCTGGGAAGGGTTAAAAAATAAAGAAAAGGGAAAAAGAAAAAGAAAAAAGATTTGAGGCTTAGTTTTAAACTTTAGTGTGTGGCCCTCATGGCACATCACAGGCGCTGAGAAATATGCAGAGCCTGTTTGCATAACCCCGTTTGCAGCGAGCACTGTTCAAGCCAAAACACAAGTGTGGCCAGAGCCAGGGGGCGGTGGGGAGGAAAAAGCAGGAAGGACTGTGATTATTTTCATTCTTGCCCCAGGCCACATAAAATTAATAATTAAAAAAAAAAGAAAGAAAAAGAGGCAATATTTAAATATTTGGTTAGAGAACCAGCTGTGCAAATGCAAGGAGCTGTGCCAGCTGCAGGGACACGGCAGGACCTGGCCCAGGCACTGGTCAGGTTTTGCTGCCGCACAGGTCATGCTGCTGGGCTGAAAAGCACCAAAAAGGAGCATATCAGGCTTTAGCTGATTGCTTTACCATGGCTGCTCTGTGATTTTTCACACAGGAGGGCTTGATCCTTGTGGGGCTTGTTTCCAGCTGGAAAGGGTCTGCAGGCGTGTGGAAGTGCTGAGCTGGGAGTTGGTGATGCTCTAGATGGAGGAAGCTTGGTTGGAGTGTGGATGGGTGATGCTCTGGGTCAGGGAAGGTCAGTTGGGGTGCAGGTGGCTGATGCTTTGCCCATGGAGCTGCTGCCGGCCCCAGAGCCAGAACCCAGCTCACCCCATGGGATTCCCCATCACCTCGAACTGGTAAAACCACCATGGATCAGTCTGGGAGGGAGGTTCAGTGTCTTGTTGCAGCAGCTGATGCAACAGGGAGGAGCAGTGCTGTCCTTGCCTGGGCAGATGCAGGACGGAAGCAGACAGGGTCTGCCGGCTGGCTTAGCATCCACAGCCGGGCTGGCTGCCAGGGGAAACCTCCCCATTGTGCAATGCACTGGAGCTCTCCAAGGAAGCTCCTGGCTCTTGAGACATCTCTGACTAAGGCTGGACAAATGACTGCCTTGAATTAAGAGCAGCTGAGGGGGGGTGACTGCAGGCCCTGAGTACTTTTTCCATCCCTAGGCCTTGTGATGCATTAATCACCCTCAGAGCAGCTGTGCAGCCAGCTTAAATCATCCTGACCCTGAAATTCCAGAGTTGTCATTTCTTCCTGTTCTTCTTCCTCCTCCTCCTCATCCTCCCTCCCAGCCACTCCCATCTGTCTCCTGCATCCCTGTCAGATGATGTCATCGGGCCTGGTTTGGGGGTCCCATTTTACCTGGAATGTAGAGCAGTTTCCCATAACCCTCACTGCTTTTCACCTTTTTATTGTATCTTGGAGGAGAACCCAGGCTGTGCATCCTCCTTCCCCAGGAGGTGTCTGGGTGCTGCTGGGACCCAGCCAGCTGTCCCTGAACCTTCAGAACAGGGTCACTGCCAACAAATTCACTATTTATTCACCCTTTGGCTCTTGGAAAAGCTCCCAAGCTGAGTTAACCCCACTGTTTCCTCCTCAGACCTGGGGCCAGCTTGGACACACCACTGATTTCCCTGAGCTGGCTGCCCTGGCCGGGCACAGAAGGTCCTCTCTCAATGCCAGCATGTGCAGACATCTCTGCTGTTGGCTCCTTCCCTCCTTTCAACTTTCTGAGCTCCAGCCATTGACAGCAAATAAAATTCAGGGCAACCGTCCCAGCCTGAGCCTCCTCTGCTGAAGGCACAAGCAGGATGTGACCCACCATTGGCTGCAGAAACCACTGCAGCAGCAAATCCACACACCAGGGAAGCGCTTGGCTCTGCTCTTGCTTCTCGGAGGTGAGCTCCAGCCCTGCTCCATCCTTTCTGCCCCCTTCCTGCACCCCCCTCTGCTTAGTCCTCTAGGCCCAAACAAGACGCAGTTTATCAGTGGTCTGTGCTGCCTTAAACACACTTTCTCTGACACATCTCAGCCCTGACATCTCCAATTTCCTCTCTAATCTGTATTATTCACCCCAAACTACCATTATTTATTATTTGGAAAGAGCTGTGATTATAATCTCTGTTGATAACTCTGTCTCCAGTCTGAGGAGTGCAGGGAGCCATGTATGAGGGGTATCTGCCTGCCCCTGTCCCTGTCCCTGTGCCTGTCCCTGTCCTCATCCCTGTCCCCCTGCCTGTGTCTAAAGCCAGGAGGGAGAAGCCCACCTTTGCCTTTCTTGGGAGTCACCCCTGTCCCTGGGAGGAGAGGAGCCTTGTGCTCCCTCCTGTCCACTCGTCCACTGTGCCTGGGCTCCCATGGGTCAGACTGGTGTGGGGAAGTGGGGAGATGTGGGGCGTGGGGGGCTGGAGGCAGTGCCTGGAGCAGAATGTGGGGAGAAACCAGGGAGGGCATGTGGAGGGGACCTGGCAGAGGAAAGCATGGGGTTGTGGACATGGTCAGGGAGCCCAGAGCAGGCGGTGGGAGCCAAGTGGCCAAGCCACTCCTCTGAGCCATCCTTTGCCTAAGGCCCCCAAAAGGCACCAGTGAGCACTCTCCACTGTGGCCCTGCAGTCCTAAAGACAGGCAGGGTGTGTGGGGTGCAGGGGCTGTGTTGGGGGACCCCTTGGGTCCCCATTGGTGCACTGCAGGGGATGGCACAGTTCCCAAACAGCCACAGGGCTCCCAGCTCTGCCAGGAGTGGGTGACCGTGGGTGAGTTTGTGCTACCAAAATGCCCCCTCCTGCACCAATTCCTGCCTTGGTGAAAGTCAAGGGGGTGAGATCTGTGCCAAGCATGATGGCTCCCTGATGCTGGACAAATGCTAGCCCTGCAGAAGGAGTTACACAGGTGTTACATTGCTTGTCTCTCCCAAAAGCTCCCCTGAAGCATCAAGGCACTGACCTGGCCCCTTGTCCCATGACCCCAAGCTCAGACCAGTACTCCTGTATTGGCAGAAGCCTCTAGTTCTCACCAAACTTTGACCCTGTCTGGCTGTGGCCACAGCCATTATGAATGTTCCTTCCCTGCCTCAGTTTCCCCACCTGGAAAATGGGTGCAGCAGCAACCACTCCACTCCATACTGCTCTACAAATCCCTGGGTGGTTTCACTTAACTCTGGAGGCGTCCCAAAAAGTTTTTGCAGCTCCCCCTTGCCCAGGATTTATTTGGATGGTGATTCTGGTGGTTCAGGCATCTGACCCCAGCAATTCCTCCCTGGCATCCAGCCCTGCCCTGCTGCAGGGGCTTCAGCAGGGCAACCCACCAGGGCCCTGGCCCCCCATGTTACACATCTTGGGGCAAGCAGGGAGGGAAGTGTTGGCAGCTCAGGGAACACCACACTTAGGACCCTGCGTGCTCTGGGGCTTCCCAGCTTTTTCCTGGAGCTGCTGAACTGGGAGGGGCTGAGCCTGCAGCTCCCCATAAACCTGGCTGCTTAGCCCACGTCCGGGGCAGATGTTGGGGCTTCTCCGCCTTGGAACGGAGGGTGGGTAAAGGAGAGGGCGGCTTTTCCCTGAGATTGAGGAGGAGAACTCGGCACCCCTGGACTTGAACTTTAGCACCCTCTTCCGCAGGACTTTAAAGAAAAGGATCATCGTATCCTGAGCGAGCCGCCCAGACAGCCAGGCGGGCACAAGGCTGGAGCGGAAAAGCCAGCTACTTTCTCCGGGGAGGTTTTTATGGGGTTCTTCAAAGAAATAACATTGGTAAGAAAACACTGAGAAGCCAGGGAGAGTTTTGAGCACTCAGGACGCTTGGCGAGAGGGTCTGGGGCTGCCGTTAATCACTGCGAGGAGCCCGTCCTACCCTGCAGATGTGTTTGATTGGAGCGGCGCGAGCATTATTTTCTTTTGACTGAAGACAACCCAGCCCTGGCGGATTAAGCTCTTTGTGTGTGTGCGACTGTGCCTTCATGGGAGCCGCTGCCACTAAACTGACTGCTGGGGTTTTGGGGACCATCCCCTAGGCTGGGGGGACTCTCCCATAGGAGGGGAAGAACTCCACTGTTTGTGGCTCTGAGGCGATGCTGGGACAGTAGCTTCCTTTGCAGGCAGCACAGTGTGTGCCGGGATGGCCGTCTATGCTCTCACAGGCTTCTCACTTGTCAGCCTGCTCAGCTTTGGCTATTTATCCTGGGACTGGATGAAGCCCAGTTTGGTGGCTGACATGGCTGTGGAACCCATGGAGAAATCACTGCCTCCCCCCTTCTCCAGGCCACCCCACATCGTCTTCATTCTGACTGATGACCAGGGCTACCATGACGTTGGATATCACGGCTCAGATATCCAGACGCCAACACTGGACAGGCTGGCAGCTGAGGGTGTTAAACTGGAGAACTACTACATCCAGCCCATCTGTACCCCATCCCGGAGCCAGCTGATAACTGGCAGGTAAGACAGTGCCTGCTCACACTTCACTTGTGTTCCCGCTTCTGTCCCTTCCTGAGCTCTGCAGGGCTTAACCCCAGCTCACCACTAGACAGATGCCCCAGTGTCTTGGCAGATGATGGAGAACCTTCAGAGGAAGGCATCTTACTGGCTTTTTCTGGAAGGCTCCTTTGGTAAATGGTTGATTCTCATGTGAGATAAATAGCAGCACATGGTAAGGCCAAAAATGTGGATGCCATTGGGTGACACATGTCACTGGGAGAGGGGGGTTTCTGGTGAAGTGCTGTGTCCCCAGGGCAGTCTCATGCTGCTGTCACACTGGCCCGTGGGGGGCTTGCTGCTGGCCTGGGGGGTTGAAGGATCATTCTCCTCTGCATTTACACATCCCTTGGATTGTGCTTTTCCTGCTTGTGTGTTCTGTGCTGCACTGGCTAGGGCAGTCTGGATGCTGGGAGCCATTCATGCAGGCATAACCAAATGCCCCCTGATCCTTGCCCCTTCTGCCTCCTGACACAGATGGGGCTTTCTCTGGAGCAGGGCTGGGAGGTCAGCACTCACCACAGGCAGCAAATTTCATCAGATCATCCCCTGCTGGGAGTAGGCCCCAGGGATGTGCCTGTGGATGTGGTCATCTACTACCAGGGATTGGTGGAGCCCACTGGGGTCCAGGGTAAGGCCTCTCTTCTCTCCTTATAGCTCTAGAGGGATCCTAGGCATCTTCAGGGTGTGCAGAGCAGAAGAGAGCACCCAGGAGGGGCACTGCAACTGGAAATTTTTATTGTGCTGCTCAGCCATGTCAGAGCCCAGCCAGCTCCCTTGGTCTGGCAGCAGCCAGGACAACTGGTTTTGAGATACCTGCTGAGTCCCTTCTCCTTTTTCTGGTACTTTTGGATGGATGAGGAGCTCCCTGTCTCTGGCACAGAGCTTGCTCCATTGGGCTGGGTGACGTGGAGAGCTGTGTGCATTGGGGATCTCTGGTACTTAAAATGCCATCACGTCCCCACTTAGTGATGCTTCCCATCACCATTGATTCCTCCTGGCTCTTCTCTGGCAGGTACCAGATCCATACAGGGCTGCAGCACTCCATCATCCGCCCTCGGCAGCCCAACTGCCTGCCCCTCGACCAGGTCACCCTGCCCCAAAAGCTGCAGGAAGCTGGCTACTCCACACACATGGTGGGTAAGTGGCACCTTGGCTTCTACAAGAAGGAGTGCTTGCCCACCCGTCGGGGCTTTGACACCTTCCTGGGCTCCCTGACAGGCAATGTGGACTACTACACCTATGACAACTGTGATGGGCCAGGCGTCTGTGGCTACGATCTGCATGAAGGGGAGGATGTGGCTTGGGACCAGAGCGGGAAGTACTCCACCTTCCTGTATGCCCAGCGTGTCAACAAGATCCTGGCATCCCACAGCCCCAAGGAGCCCATCTTTATCTACGTGGCCTTCCAAGCGGTCCACACACCTCTGCAGTCACCCAAAGAGTATATCTACCGCTACCGCTCCATGGGCAACGTTGCTCGCCGTAAGTACGCTGCCATGGTGACGTGCATGGATGAGGCGGTGAAGAACATCACGTGGGCCCTCAAGAAATATGGTTATTATGACAACAGCGTGATTGTATTCTCCACTGACAATGGTGGGCAGACCTTCTCTGGGGGAAGCAACTGGCCACTACGGGGCCGCAAAGGGACATACTGGGAAGGGGGAGTCCGTGGCATCGGTTTTGTCCACAGTCCCCTGATTAAGCGCAAGCGTCGGACCAGCTGGGCACTGGTTCACATCACGGACTGGTACCCAACTCTGGTCAGCCTGGCCAGGGGCAACCTGAGCAATGTCCCAGGCTTGGATGGCTACAATGTCTGGCCTGCCATCAGTGAGGGCAAGGAATCACCACGAGCTGAAATTCTGCACAACATTGACCCCCTGTACAACCATGCCAAGTATGGCTCCTTGGAGGATGGCTTTGGCATCTGGAACACAGCTGTGCAAGCTTCTATCCGGGTTGGGGAGTGGAAGCTCCTCACTGGTGACCCAGGGTACAGCGACTGGATCCCCCCACAGACCCTGACCAACTTCCCAGGGAGCTGGTGGAACCTGGAGCGTCTCACTGATGGCCTGAGGAAGTCTGTGTGGCTCTTCAACATCACTGCTGACCCCTATGAGCGCTATGACCTCTCGGACCAGCGCCCAGATGTGGTCAGGACCCTCCTGATGAGGTTGGTGCACTACAACCGGACAGCCATCCCAGTGCGGTACCCCGCAGAGAACCCGCGGGCTCACCCAGACTTCAATGGTGGTGCCTGGGGACCTTGGGCCAGTGAGGATGATGTGGAGGAGTGGGAAGGCATCAGGGAGCCTCTGAAGAGCAGGAACAAGAAGAAGAAGTGCAAGATCTGCAAGCTGCGCTCCTTCTTCCGCAAGCTGAACACCAGGCTCATGTCCAACCGCATCTGATGGGATACTCTCCCAGCATCAACCCTGCCGGGCCAGGGTGGATCTCTGGATGGCAGAGCTGTATGATGGGAGTAAGGGAGAGGGACAGATGGGGAGGTGACCAGAACTCTCTTGCTTTCCTTTGCTCCAGGGCTCACGCCAAAACACCTCTTCTCTCTGGCTGGACCAGTGGCTGCAGGGAGGTGGTCCTGGTGGGCAAGGACAGGTGATGTGTCTCAGCTGCACTCCTCAGCAGTGGTGTATGAATTTGCTGAGATGGGCTGGCTCGTCCACAGCCCCTTCCAAAGAGAGAGAGCCTTTTCTCAAGGACTCTGTAAGATTTAAGTGGTGGTCATTGCAACAGCAGAATGAAGCATGGGTCCCTGGGGCAGGGATGCAGAGGGGCTGGCCAGCCTTGGTGTCTCTGCCTGCAGGTTATCCCTCTTAATTCCCCACTACATAAGTCCTCCTCACTCTCTGCCTGCTGCCAGGTGGCTGCCAACTTTGATCTTGCTCTGTGAACTCAAGGGTCTCCCCCAAACCCACTCAGAGCTTCCCTGTTGTATTTGTGGAAGGACAGATTCCTGACCTGTCAAACCTGAGAATGACAAGTCTGGACACAGCCTTGCTGCTACAGAGACCTCACATAAGTCCATGACTTATGGAGAACACTCCTCTGGCTTGGGGGACCAGGAGCAGCCCCAGTGAGGAGCTGTGGTCCACAGGGATGCGGTTGGATGCACTCAGAAAACATAAGGAAAATCATGAGGAAAAACTTCTTTACTTTGAGGGTGACAGAGCCCTGGCATGGGCTGCTCAGAGAGGTTGTGGAGTCTCCTTCTCTGGAGAGATTCCAAACCTACCTGGACAATGCAATCCCAGGCAACCTGCTGGAGCAAGGGGAGTTGGACCAGATGATGTCAAGAGGTCCCTCCCAACCTGTTCCATTCTGTGATTCAGTGATTCTGTGACAGATGTTTCTCTATGGCCCCACATTTGGGAGGCATTTTTGCCCCACGCTCTGGTGGAATTCACATGGGTCAGCCACCCAGCAGACCTTTTCACCCACAATTCTGCCTGGTCGGATGCCCCAAGTGCATGGCTGTAGGTACTCATGTTCCTCCCCATGCATCCTATGTGTTCAACCAAAGATCCCTGGATGCTTCTTCACAGTGCTGGGGCTGCCCCCATCCCCACACCCCTGGTGCTGAACCTAGGGCAGAAGGAAGATCACCAGAAGATCTCTGCAGAGGCTGATGTGCTGCTCTGTAGCTGCAGGACTTCGAAGCTGGGGGGGGGGGGGCAACTCCCACATGCGAATGCCATGCCACATCCCTTTGCTGCAGATGGGCATCGCTTTCCCCGCAGCGCCTGTGTGTGGGCGAAGCATCTCCCCATCACCCACCTGCC
>JANHGN010012458.1:2489-21404 GCA_024605025.1 Megaceryle maxima | reverse complement strand
TACCCGGTGGAAGCGAAGCGAAGCGAGGCGAGGGTGTATTTTCCAAGGCCGGGAGTGCTGCTGTATCGGCAGGTGTTGTGCACACGTTCTAGCGCGTAACAAGACCATTACTCAAGGAAGTGCTTCCTTTTCCTGCAGAAGCTTAGAAGTCGTTAAGTACCTGGTATGTCCGCAGACTTCTGTTCCAGGAATCATGTTTCAGTTACATTAGCAGAAGTTTGTATCCAGTAAAGGAGTATAACTTAACTTGCTGTGTAACATAGCTGCCAACACTTGATCTGCTGGATGATGCTGATGGCAGATACTGAATTTATTTGCAAGCTTATCTACTAATAATTAATCTTAGATGATACTTCCTTTCTTGTAGACTGCCAGCTTCTGAACAGGGCTGCATCTGTTAAAAATACTGCAGCTCTGCCACCACGGTGGATTGTTACCTGCCCACCATTTGGGAGTGTAACTGAATCTCAGCTACTTGCCTAACACTTTGATACAGGTAGCTGGGAAAACAAATGTTGTTATCTTTTCCACTTTGTACATAGTTCAGTGTCTCAGCTTTAATGTCCATACCTCAGCAGAAACTTAACTTTCAGAAAGCAGGAGTTTTTTCCAAGTAGTGCTCTCTATCAAGTGACCTTGTCTTATGACATCCCACTATTGAATGTTATTTGAAGTTGATTTTCGTAGATGGTAGTTAATATTTTGCCTTCTCAGCTCTGCAATCTCTTGTATTGCATTATTTATATATTGTGCAATCTGCTAGACTGGCAGAAAGTAATCTTCCTTCTTCCCATAGCCACTTGAGTTTGGGATTTTGTGAAAAAAACATTAATTGTTAGCAGGTAAATACAGCAGGTTAGATTGCAGCACTCTGTAAACATAAGGTTAGGGTTTTTTTTTTTCCTAACATATTTAGAGTAAAATACATATATATTTTTTCTTGCTCGTAAACCCAGTGCTTGAAAGTAAATTGAATCCAGGGGAAAAAGGAGGATGAATCTTCTCAGGATGCTGAAAATCTGTGTGCCTTGCTGCTCTAATAAAATGTATTGCAGGAAACCATTGTGTGATAAATGACACTTGTAATGTTTAAACAGTTTACGCATATTAAAAAAAAAAAAAAAAAAAAAAAAAAAAAAAAAAAAAAAAAACCACCACCTGTTCAAGGATGTTTAGAAGCAGTGGTGGTGAAAGCTGGAAACATACTTTCCTCAAGGAGATCCAAACTGATCTTTTTAATCATGGCTAGTTTTGAACATGGCTAATACAGATGAACATCTGGAAAAAGCACACTGCTCTTAAAAAAAAAGTCCCAAAGTCCTTGTATTTGGAAGTTACCAGACTGGTTTCCAGGTCCAGCGCTTCAAAGCAGGTTTTTCCTCCCACCTTCTACATTGTTCTGTTAAGACCAGAGTAAAAAAAATCTGTGTGTAGACTGACTACATCATAAGGTGGGAAGAAAGGGCTTGAGCTCAACATTTTCACGTTCACATGGAGCTTGAGCTGCATGTCCTGAGTCATGCCCTGTTGTGCATTTCCTTTAGAGTTTGGTAATGGCACCACGAACAGTAGAGAACTTACTTACAGAAATCTGACAAACAGGAATTGAGAGTTTAAAGATGCAACTACCACTGAACATGTTTGAACCATAACAGCAAGGGCATCATTTCCATTTTCCTAATCCTCCTGTTGCTCCACACAGGTTTCCAAAGCTACAGCGCAGTGATAGGTGGTGGCACAGGGGTGCCCTGGCATATGGTTAGAAATGTTCAGAATGCAGAGATTAGGTGAGGTGTGCCCAGTTCAGAATTCTCTTTGACATTTGAAGAACTGTTAGTGTGGGTTTGTACAATCCTGGAAGAGAATTCACGGTTTTTCTCCTAATGTTTGGTTTTGTTGTTTGGTTTTTTGTTTGTCTGGGGTTTTTTTCAAACGGCAAAATAAACAGCAACTATTAGAAAAACTCTGGAGAGTGAACAAAGAGAAGTTATTTCATGAAGTGTCTGACCAAAAGCATTTTTGCTGAGGAGAACTCAGCCTCCTTGCGTGCCTCAGCTAGGATTGCACTAACTTTGGGGGGTCCATAGTGCTGAGCCAACACAGGGCATGGGCCAGCCAAAAGACAGAAACATCTTTTACATTACTGCCAACCTCCATTAGAAACAGCCTTGCAGCAGAAGATAAATTACATTTACATCTTTATGCCTAATATGCTGAGCTGTCTGTTCCTATTAGGTATAAATATTTCAGAGATAACTGAACAGTGGTTAAAAAGAAACATTGAGGGCTGTGAAATTCATGGGTTTATCACCTACTTCAGGCTATTGGGTGACCTGTCCTCCCAGTCCAAGCTCAAGCCCAAATAAAGATGGGCTCCAAACAATGTTCACATGGCATTCGTCTCTTGAAATACCAATTTCCACTTCCTCCTCTACACGTGCAAATAGTTTGAAGGAGTCACATTCCTCCCTGTTAAATCTGCTGTCCGTGATAAATAACAATTAGTAGCAATGGATAAGAATGACAAACTCTTTCCCCACTGGGTAATAGTTAGGAGTTGTCAAGAGAAAGTGTTAATGAAAATGGTAACAGACTTAAATCTGAAATTAAGCAACAGTGAATGTTGACAGCACCGAGAGGACAAACAGTGTGAGGTTAGGAGGGGAGTTCTGGGAATCCTCTCCTTCCAGAAAAAAAAAAAAAAAAAAAAAAGTTAATTGCTAGAAATACAGATGTAGTGGTAGGTACAAGAAACTAAGTGCAGACAATGAGGCACCACCATCATTCATGCTTGCAGGTCTCTGTGGCTCTGTCTGCTGCTCACTTGAGATGTTGCTTCACCTGCGAATGGCTGTACAAGGCAGACTGTGAGGCAGAGGTTGATATCCCATGCTTCTCCTTGTGTGAAAAATAAATCTGCAAAGTTATGGCAAGGAACACCCTTGATTCTCAGAACTTAGTTCATAGTAGGGCACTGTATATTAGGTAAGTAACAGATTTGGGCCACATTTGCATAGTAAAGCTCAATGCAACTGCAAATTACATCTTGCTTTCTGCAATACCATAATTAAAGGCTTCACGGTCTGTAAACATCGTATTTAAAGACAACTGAGCCCAAGCACAATTTAACCTATTTGCATCTTGTTCTTACAGATGGAACCAATAGCAGGAAATGGCTGAGGACACTGGGTAGCAACAGCACTGGTGTTATTTATAAACTTAGTAAAACACAATGAAAACTAGCCTGATGGTTTGGGTTTTTTTTGCCAGATTCCACAGTAACCCTTACTACCCAACTACACCTCTGACACATTCAGTTGCACTAGCACTAGCTATTTTGGGCTTGAAACGTGAGTTAGTGCATTATAAAAACTACTTACCTTTAAGGTGTAGGTGTCTTTTTTATTCTGATATAGCCATTAACTCTTGATGAGTTAATGACTTGCTTACCTGCAGAGATGTAGACCAAATGCTCAATGGAGTGACAGAGTGAGCATATGCATGGGGAACACTGCCAGTACTAACAGTGACATAGCACTGGCCTCACATGACTTGTCTGGGAGGGAACAGAGAGCTCCTGCTTGGAAACACACCCCCGGCACCTTTGCCTAAACCCTCATAAAGTTTCCACAGCAGTAGTGAAAGGTGAGGAGTTGAACTCTGGGCTCTGAATAGACACAAAGGACCTCTCCTAGGCTACCATCAGCAGGACGTGATCAAAGAACAGGCAGCCAGAGTTCAGGGGTGTAGCAGCTTGAAAAGATATGTTAGAAACTTGGAGGAAATCATTAAAAGGATGTGTCATGTGGCTGTTTAAAAGTTAGACTGTAAGCTTTTGTAGGCGCTGTGATTGCCTTCAGATCTGTGCAGTACTTGGAACAGTAGGACATCCACCAAACATGACATCTAGTCCTGTGTCTGTCCACATAATGTGGCTGATATTCAACTTCTAGAATGACCCGGTAAGTTGTCCTTACATTTTCCTTTCTTTAGGTTCTATACTTGCATGAATAGTTGTAGTCTTTTTTTTTCTCTCAGGTGCTGTTGTTTTCCACTATCTATGAACTATAAGGGTTAATTCCAGTGAAGTAAGGTCAGCATCAAAAGACTGAAGCAGAAGGGGAAAAGGAACATCTAGAAACTGTGGTAGGCAGCCAGTCCCTCACAGCAGACATACCCTGTTCCTCAACTGCACCCACCTACAGCAGGATCGCTTGGCTGGTGTCCGAAGGATGCAATACAGCACTGGGTACAGTACCAGGAGATGCAGACACTTGGCAGCCTCAGCTTGGCACTGTCCGGGCCACAGTAGTGTAAGGGGACAGGAGAGATGGAACATAAATAATAATGTAAATGTTAAAACAAATGTAAAAAAAAAAATGACAGTTATTTCCTTTTCAGATTATGTTGAACATTTTAAAACATGACTTAGATAAACTAGCCTTTTCTGGTACCTGAAGTGGAAAAGTCAGTGAAAATAGATCTGTGACTTAATGAACAGTTGTTGGACAAATGATGAAATACATGGAAATAATAACAATAAAAAATATATTTGAATTCTTAATTGATTAGTGTATATTTCCCCTTTAGTATCAAGAGTGACTGGAAAAACAATTACTTCAGGGTTGAGAATTTGGTTTGGATCAAATTTTGCATTAATTAATTTGAAATAACCAAAAAGGAACATTACTTTTTTTAAAAAAAGCACCAGTTCTAGCTAGTAGCTGGAAATATCTGCAAGCAGCTGAGATCTTCACTGGTTGATTTGTGGCTGTAGAATATGCCAACATGAGACCAGTGCCAAGCACTGAATGGCTTTTTTGTTTGTCGAGACAGCCATGGTTACACAAATGCTTTTTTAAGGTATTTGGTATATTTGGAATCAGAAGAGATGTTATCCAACGACAACAACAACAAAAGAGTAGGCAATGAGATGTTGGGGAAACCCATCAAAATTTATCTTGTTTTAATGTAAATAATGTGAAGTTTTATCTTCTAAATGTTACTTAATAAAGGTAGTGTATTGAGATTTGGGGGAGATATAGCAATACTGTTTTGAACTGAACTGGAAGTCTTTGCCCAAGAGACTGCTATCATAACTGTATTATTTTAAAAGGACTACTACTAGCAATGCGATTATAATTTTAACTCTTTCCTAAACTCACAGAATGTGAGACTTAGTCAACCGATGGCTCTTCCTCCTCCTAAAAACTCAAAGCAGGCATATTTTCTGCTGTATGCAGCTTTCTAGCTCTTTGCATGCAAAGATTCATCAGGGTTTGACCCAGCACTGCTGTATGGAGGAATCATTCTGAAACATCAGCCTTCTAGCAAGCAGCTAACTGAGATACCGCTTTTATGTCTGCCTCCTAAGCTCTAATGTTGTCTACATCAGAGTAGAATAATCTCTTAAACTACAGAAAACTATGGCCAACTCTATTTACTGAATTTTTTCAGCAGAATAATTTAATACTGCTCTTTTTAGCTCCCTACTGGGTGATTGTAGAGGAGACAGGGAGGTGCACAGCAAAAGGGCAAGAAATACAAGTTATAACAAGAGAAATTCTGATTAGATATTGGGGAGTAGGAAATCATAGAAGAGGTAGTAAAATACTGGAACAGATTTCCCAGAGAAGTTGTTGAATCTCCCTCCACACAGATACTCAAAATTCAACTGCTGAAGGCTCCAAACGACCTGCTAAGAAAGCTGGAATGGAGCACAGCCTCAAAATGGAATGGATTAATCAAGCTTGACATACTTCAATCATTAGTGGTGTTTTCTTGCAGACAGTGGGCACACCTGTACTCAGAGGACCTGTGCAACAAGATAGACATATAGTGTACATTACATAACAAAACATCCATCACTGTGATCAGGAAATCTTTTGGAAATGCAGATAAGATCAATTTGTCCTGTAGCAAGTTATTTACACTGTTCTACTCAGGCTAGCAGATTATTTGCAATAGCTACTTATAGGTATTCTTCATCAGATCTGTTAAACAGTTTTTTTTCAATGGGGTTGTGGTTGGAAAACTTGATATATCAGGGGAAAAAGAAAGCCAAGCATACACAAGATCTCATAAACTGCCTCTAGCAGCTCACAAAGTCTAATAAGCAAGGAGATCTAGATCCTAGGACATTGTGACTGTAGTAATACATCCTCATTTTAAGCAATAGCACCTTAGGACAGCTCTCACATTACTTTCTTTTGGCCAAGGGAGACAAAATTAACTTGATTTTTTTTTTTTTCCTTTAAGACTGCTACCAAAAGTTAGCATTTCCCATAGGAATACATACATGTCTGGTGTGGAAATTATGGGTTGAGAGTTTGAGCTTGTGATTTCAAGTCACTTTTTGCCTGATCTATTTTCTTCTCAGAACCATTTAACATCCGTTTCTTCCACTAAAGTATGTAGTTTGGTGAACTGACCTTGTTCTTTTCTGTCTGTGAGTAAACAGTAACCCAAGCAGGAAGAATTTTTCTGCCTCATGCCCCTTGACCTGCATACTAACATGTAACATAGGAAAATGGAGCTGGAAGCCCCTGGAAATAAACAGTGTTAAATTTGTAAGAATGTACCCGTAAAGCTATAATTTCAATGCTAAAGTGCAATCTCCTGGCTAAGAAGGGGACTTCTTTTTGGCAGGGTATTTCTCCTTTCTGAAACTGAAAGAAGGGTACTCCCACGAGGCTTGCTAGCATCCTAAAGGTAATAAAATATCATTTCTCTAATTAACAATTTTTCAAATGGTTGGGGTTTTTTTTGTTTGGTTGTTTTTTTCTGCCTTAAACAGGTGCCTTTCTACCTTCTTTGGGCTTTCCTTTGTTACCTTAGGTAACACAGTTTGCCTGTGCTTGAATATTCCTCTGTATAGGAAAAACAAAATGGATTAAATTCTGCAATCCTTGGTAAACTGGCCTTTGTATTGTTCTAATTCACGTGTTTGTTCTTAAAGACCAGGTGAAACCAAGAAAAACTTAAGGAATGTTTTGTTAGCTTTTGCTAATTATAATTTATGTTAAGAGTGCAGAGATATAAAACCAACTACAAATAATACCTGGGACAGCCTCATTATTTCCTGAAAAACAGATTGTTCCATGGCCATGGAGAGCAGTGAAAGCCCCAGCAGCTACTTAAACCCAGTGTTTGATTTTTTTTTTTTTACCAAAACTGGCAACAAATGGTCAAGCCAAAGCCAAATGCAGGGAGATTTATTACAAAGTGGCCACCTGTTCATTTAGAACTTTAAATCCTCAAATTGACCATAGCAGGACTTGAAGCAAAGATTGTCTCACCAGGTTCTTAAGCTGTACTTGACAGTTCCCCCTGCCACATGCGGGAAGGCTGGGGGGGGGGGGGCCCTACTGCACTAATTCTTCATGGTACAAACTCATGTTATTGTAGTTGGATTTTTGTTTTCGTCCTTGTTAGTTTAACAGCATGTCATCATTATGGAAGAGCGCATGTGCCAAAGCATCGGTTCCTTGCAGTCTGTGAAGGGCTGGAGCTCCTAGCGAGCACAATGTCTTCCTAGGCCAGATCAAGGGAGGCATCTGTGCCACAACACACCAGTGGCATGATCAAAAGCTTTGGTTTTGGCTATTCTCCCATTTTTCTTTGTTACCCTTTCATCCCTGTTAGTCTTGTGAGTGAATACTAACTCATCAGGAAATAAGAGCTCAGCACTTCTTCTGAGAACAGTTCTCAAGAGCTCAGCTTTGCTTTATGGCCAACATGAAGGAGGGAGCAGGGCAGGACGGAGCACACAGTAAATACTTCAGTTTTGCAACTGAACTCAAAGTTGGGGTGATTTGCTGTTGCCAGTAGTGTATTCTTCCACTCTCCAGCTGTACAAAGTTAGCTTACTTAGATCACCTCTTATTTCAGATGAAAAGAGACTCTGGATATTCCACCATGGCTGAGCAGCAGAAACAGGTAAAGGCTTCAGGTCATCTTTAAAGGAAGCATTAATGATGCTTTGGAAGGCTGGATGTGTTGAATCATCTTCTAAGAGAAGTGACAGATACATCCACACTCTGATCACTTTAGTACAACTAAGAGCTCATCTCTTGTCACTATAGTGACATTTTCCCAGCATTTTTTTCCCTTCCAGCAGACTGCAGCTAGAACACCAACTGGTGAAGAGCCTGTTATCATTGCTTGTGTGGCAAGAGACCACAACAGTCACACATAACCAGGAGATGTGCCACCCAACTGGGCTCAGTGCTCAAAGCTGTCCTGCTAAAGACTATGTTTCCCAGATGATGTGTCCCAGTCTCTTTACCTTGCAGGCAGCAACCCTGTTGTGCACTTAAGGAATTTGCCAACTTGTAGAAGCCCTTTAAGGGCAAGATCTCAAGTGATCCATGGATCAGAGTTTGGAAACTGTGCTGGAGCTGTTGTCATGATGGTATGAAGAGATACAGGGTGTCAGCACTTAGACTTGATGAACAAGATTTTTTTTTTCTATGTAAACCTCTCTGCTTCTACAGCTCATGTAATTATATTGTGTGGGATTTATTCACGTAATCACTTCATCATGTGCGATAAAAACACAGCCTCAAAACAAGATAGTTTCTAGCCAGAAGGCTTTTAAAATAGCTTTAGTGATGACTTTTAGCTATTCTATCTCAAAACAGGATGTACACAGTGTCTGATGAGTATTAGGAGTTACTAGCTTTTGAATCTCTATGAGTTCTTCATCTGGAAAATGGAGAAGCATCTGAAATACTGTTTGGCCTAACTAAAAATTATGACACTTGTAATACATCAGAGCTTTTCTTTGGTGTGTTCATTCTTCATCCCAGGAGAAACAAAGATTTATAGACTATAATTCTGTTAAAAAGCTTTACTCTTTTTACAACTTTGTAACTTTTTCTTGTAAAGAATATGTAGATGGTGTTCCAGAGTCTAGAGATTAAGAAAGTCTTATCATGTCAGCATACATGAGGCATAACATGGATGCAAGTGGAAGTATGAAACTGCTACAAGAGCAGATCTCCAGCCCAGAATCCAGCATGTGCTATCTGAAGCTGGAAGAGCTGCCTTTAGCCAGCCTTGCATTTGTAGTTCAGTACACCCAGTGATAATACTGGCAACTGATAGCATCACTTCTGATATGAACCTACAGGGTTCACAAACATCAGGCTGTAGGGCAAGAGTCCTTCAAATTACTTCTTCCCCAGCTGCTAACGTGATTAAAAACAAAAAAATGATAGGAGGAAACAAGTTGTTTGTTTTCATGAGAAAAGTTTCAGTGTTAATGAGCTAAATTCCATCCTGGGACAGATAAATATTGCTGACAACTCCTGGGCAATGTTTAATGTTCTGTAGCTGTTACAGAACCTTAAAGAAGATCTTAGCACTGAAAGACATGTGGAGAAGATTCCTCTATATTGCATTACCCTAAACACACCTGCATTCAACATTTATTAGTGAGCTGTGTCTCTTGTTTGTCCTTTCTGACAGGAGACAAGCAAGATAGCAACTATGAATCATGGTACTTTTACTCTAGTCTGTTTGTGCAGCTCAGCAACGTAGTAAAAAACAGGAAGGACAGTAATGAACAGGACACTACCTTGTTATTACACTGTATTATTTTAGAATTGCTTTGATTTTTTTTTTTTTAACCCATGTATTCTGCAGATAAATTTAGTGTGTATTCACCTAAGAAAACCCAAACTGAGATTGCTGAACTCCAGAACCAGTTCCAACTTGGGCTACGCTAAAAGACAGTGATTTATGTATTTGTCATGTATTTGCTAAACTTGGTTTTGAATATTTAAATGCTCAAATATATTGAATACTGCTTTTTGAATATACTTATTCCTGGAATCAAAAGGTCTCACTGGTAATTTCCTGACTCTCCTGCAGTTGCTTTGTGTAGTTACTTCATGGAGAGTCATGCTGACATTACAGCTGCCCTTATGCTGTACACAGGAACATTTCTCCAGTAGAAAACTTTTTTGTGACTGAGAGCAGGGATTCAGAGAACTTTATACTTTTAAGAAGTTGAGTAATTTTCCTTCCTTATTAATGTGCAGTTGTTCTATACAGATTGCACATGGTACCTACTATCCAAGTGGTACTCTCAGTACTAGAGCTGAGTTGTACCTGTGATGGCCTAAACACACAGCAAAGTGAATTATGCAAGGAAAGGTGATATCCTGTATTAAACCTCTGTTATACCTAGAGGGAAAAAAGGCAAGCTTCTGGGCACATGAGCCTGGCTTCAGTATTGGTCTGCAAAGCAAATAAGAAAATTGAGAGGAGTGGTTCTGGATTAATTGGAGCCATTACATCATCTGAGCACACACTTCCCAACTACTGTGGGGAGGTGTACTGCATACTGGGAGGGAAAATATAGAGTGAGGGAGGTGATGAGATGGAACACCATTACTTACCCCCCAGGTCTTCCTTTCCTACTGCTTTGAGTTATCCAGAAACTACTAATACTGTAGTCCTCCAGGTACTGAGAAGTGTGCTAAGTGAAAACAGAGGAAAAAATCAGTGGTCCTTTCTCTCCCTTTGGTTATTCCAGAGAAATTCCATGTCAGTGGCACTTCAGGTCTCTATTAGCATGGCAGATGCATGCATGTGTACTCCCTCCCCCCCTCCCAATTACACACAATATCCTGTAACAGCTTTGTTATCATGTTCTTTAATTTGTAGAGAAACAAAGTGGACCATCCTAGGGTTGCCTTCACCTCCTGCATTTCAAATACAAAAAATGCTAGAGTAGGATGTAGCAGCACATGCTTATTCTTGTTGCTTGCTCACAGGAAGAGAAGCTCTGGGATGCCATAAAGATCACTGCCTACGTCCTTGGTACATGCCTTCTCATGTTCACTGCCTTAGTGAACTCTGTTTCTTGGTAAGATTGTTCAAACCAAGGGGCTTGAGGAAAAACTTTTCTGTGGAGAGGGGGAAAAGTGGATGATGAAAAGATGGGCAACCAAGAACACTTATTCCCACAGGTACATGCAGAATACCTGGAACACTTCAGGCCATTTCTGGCAAACAACATGGCTTAAATTCTACGACCATTTTGAGGGAAATGAGTGGACAATCTTCCTCCTTGGTGAGTTTTAACAACTCTGCTGTAGGAGGAACAATCCATCAATTACATCTGAAAGGGGGACATGGGCATCCCTTCCCAAACTCACTAATCCCCTCACTGGAAAAGCACACGTAGGTTTCAAAGCAAGCCACAGCTGATGTAGTGCAACCATGCTGCATTTGGACTGGCTCACTATTAGACCCGACCCCCCACACCCAGACAAATTCAAAATTCAATCATTTTTCTGCTCCTGCTATGAAGATAGCAGCTTCCCTGTGAATACACTTTGCTTCTGTGAGAACTGAATGACTCAGCAGAACTAATTACTGAAAATTAAAGTAAAAATCAGTGAATTTTACTCTTGCTGTAGCACCTGTAAAATCGTCTCTGTGTTTAACAGCTGGTGAACAGGCCTGGTAGGGACTTGATAATGTCCCAGGGATCAACTCAACCATGTTCTACTTGTATGTAGAAACCACCCATGATGGAGACCCATTAGCCACCCAGAGAAGCCCTTCCTTAGCTCAGCTGTGGCAAGTTTCAAACTATGAGAGATTTATCTACTCTAACCTCCTCCCCCCTGCCTAGGTCTTACCTGGATGTCAAAACTTACTGTATTCCATTTTAAAGCACCTCAGGGCAGGCAATACACACCTTGCACATCCAGATTTCAGCAAATTCCTCTGGATACTATGCCACTGTATTTTGTTTCTGATGTAGCCATAGTGCTCAGTTTATTCACACACCCCTGCCCTTTCCTCACGCCACAGGGGCTGCACTGGTGCCTAGCCTTGCTTTCTGGTGCTTCAATGGAATCCTTATGGTGGCTGATGTAACAGGAAAGCCAACTTTCATTACTCGCTATCGCATTCAGCTGGGCAAGAACGACCCTGTAAGTATTTCTCACTCTGCCTCTTCTGCTGGCTAAACACTTCCTGCAGTCTGTTAGGCTAGGAGCAGGGGGAAGAACCTGTTATGCTTTTCTCTTGCAAGCAGGTAGGATTCAAGGAGAATCAAGCTGAGTCTTGCATATCCATTGCAGAGAGTAAGGCAGCCATTGTAATTAGGCTACTGATCAGATCTGGATTGACTGCCTGTTAAAAAGTTAATCCCAAAACTGTTATGGAAACTGCCTACAAATCTTAAAGCTCTTTATCCTTCCAACTCAAAGCTGCATTGCTACTGACTCAGCTTCAAGACTTGACTTCTTTTTGCAGGTGGACAAAAAGAAATTGCGCCAAGCCATCTACACAGTGCTATGTAATCAATTCTTCATCTCTTTTCCCATGCTTGTGCCCATGTTCTGCATCATGAAATGGTGGGGCAACACCTTCAGCAAGGAATTACCCACCTTACAGTGGTTTCTTGTGGAGCTAAGCATTTTTACCTTATTAGAGGAAATTCTCTTCTATTATACACACAGGTGAGATGAGCACAGGAACAGATCTCCATAGTTTTCCTCCATGCCTTTAAGCTTATACTGATCTCCTGCAACAGCAATAGTCCTAGTCCCTGCTCTTCCACCAATCTGGTATTTACACGGGAAAACTTAGAGGTCCTGAAATTCACCCTTACAACATTAGGCTTTGGTGCTGCCAATAACTACGGTAAGCAAAAGTGGCTAAAATTACAAAGGTAGAGCAGCTTAACAACTAAGGAAGAAACAAGTCAGGTAGTATTACACAAAACCTATGACCCTGCATTTTTAGAAAAGAGAAGAACAAGACTGACTATCATGAAAGAAAAAAAAGCTCAAGAGGTCAGTGACTGATCTCCCATTCACTTGCATGGCACCTATGAAAGAGGGCCTGGCTCCTGACACTGCAGGCTTTCTAGGCACCAACACCAACATTGCAGGAAAAAAATAAAGCAAGGGAGAAAAAAAAGTTGCAAAAGGTCATGCAGAAGCAAGCACAGCATTCTCAGAAATATTTGCCTTTTGGACAAATGCCCAAGAAAAATATAAAAAGCCATTTCTTACAAAGAACCCACAGAACCTAAAATTCTGGCTTTAATAGTTGCCAGTAGGAAGAGAGGCAAAACAGTCAAAATATAAAGTGAGTCTTCCCCTATGTAGTACTCCCATGTTTTAGCAAATAAGTCACTTAGGGGCTTTGATTTATGGGATTTATCTGGACTTAAGTTTAACATCAGCCAGTGGACATCAGTTAAGTGAGGGCTAAAGAAGGAGAGAAAGAGAGAGGGAAGCCAGGAGCCCTACACTCTTTTATCCAGCTGCTCTGAAATCTTTATGTTAGAGGAGACAGGGAGAAGTCCCCAGCAGAAATACCATGTTATGTTACTTTGTATGTTCCTTTCTTGCAGACCTCAAAACCTGCCTTTTCCTGTTTTCTCTACTTAGGCTTGTTCACCTCCCACTCCTGTATAAGCACATTCATAAGAAGCACCACGAATGGACAGCCCCCATTGGTGTGGTCTCCATTTATGCTCACCCACTAGAACACATAGTAAGTGAATTCTGCCGTGGTCACTCTCCAGATTCTGTATCGAGTGTGATTTCCGTGAAAGAAGAAAAGCAAGTGCACTCTTACTCTTCTTAGGAAGAGGATGCTAAGCTGCATTGCCAAGAAACTTGGCTGTAGAAGGGTTGCAGTACCTTCTTATACTGGACTCTACTGGCTTTAAGTGGACAGATCCAGGGGCCTCCAACAGATAAGGAACTGACTGAACAATGCTGTCTTGAGCACAGATTGTGTTGGGGGAGCACAGACAGTGCGTTCAGCATGAGATGTGACACTTCCTGAGTCTGGGTTACTGTATGGACTCAGAATTGTCATGATTTTCATGCTGGTGGCTGGGATAGGTGTTTTAGTGGGAGCATATTGCCCTTTCATCCCTGGTAGACTTCTACTACAAGCTTAGGGAGCTTGGGCTATGACTATGTTTTGCAGTGCATACTACTCAGCTCATAAAATGAGAGACAAAGAGTAGATGATTTCTTTAATGATTATGTATTTCCAGTAAGGTGTTTGCAGAGAGCTCTTCCTCTTTATGCTGTTTGCACAAAATCAGTGCGATGAATCACCCAGGTGAAACAATTCAGCTCCTAGGGAAAATCTGTTTGTTGTGGACCAATTAATGAGGTAGAGTTTGCTTCTCATTTCTAGATCTCCAACACTCTGCCTGTGATGACTGGCCCAATGATTATGGGGTCTCACATTGTTTCAATTGCAGCGTGGTTCTCACTTGCTCTCATAACAACCAGCATTTCACACTGCGGGTACCACCTGCCCTTCCTACCGTCGCCAGAGTTCCACGACTTCCACCACCTCAAGTACGTCTGAGCACTGCTCAGCTTCCCCTTCACCCTCCGCTCCTGCCCATGCCCTGGCCCTGCTTATGGGCAAAGCTCCTTTCTGAGGGGCAGGTGGGTTTGTGTAATTCATGTACAAGCACAGAAGCTGATGCATCTAGTTCAGCTGATAGCAGGTTGGATGCTGTCAGTCCTTAAAGCAATCAGAGAAAGGGATTTCAGAAGGCTCCAGCCCACTGCCCACACAGTTGCCAAGCACCTCACTGACATCCACTCTCCTCCATCAGCTGACATGGAAACTTTCTCCAAAGCACATACACGGCAGCTGAGACTGGGTGCTTCAAGCTTTCCACGATTACATAGGAGGAAAGAACTAGTGTCTGAAGCAGCAGGTATCACCTGGACCATCCCCAGCACAAGCACATGGTCACAGACATGGCTCTTCCTAGAAGTTTAGAAGACACTGCCCATGATCTAGGACAAAGACAGAGGAAGGACAAGTCAGGCAGCTGAAATAAATTTACAGGGAGTGTCTCTGTCTGCCCCTCTCCCATATATTGGGATTAGTAACACATCATATATTACCCTGTCCAAACGATCGTAATTAACCCTTCCTGGCAGAGACTCTCAGCCTCCTCCTACGCTGGGGAGCACAGAGTTTCCACAGGTTGTTCAGGGTCCATACCACAGTAGCGGAAGAAGCGTTGCTATCTCCCAGATGTTCACTAAATTCATACACATGCTCCCTCGACCAGTTTTCCCCTCCTGTAAGAGCAGCCAGTGTGGTAGTTCTATTGCCACCAAAATGCTGGGCAACACCCAAACCATAGTGCTGGTTATCAGTCATTTCCTCTGAAGCCCAGCTCCTGCCAAGAGATGGATCACTGCAGAGCTGAGATGCTTTCAGGGCAGAAGAGCTCTGCTGGTGTCCCAGGGGTGGAAGCACAGCAGCTCCACATCCTGAGGCAGCCAGGTCTCAGGAGCACACACAGAACACTGTGACTGCCTAGCTGCTCCTGCAGCTCCAAGCTGCACAGGAGAGATGGCTGCTGTTCAGAGCCACCACCATTTCTGGGTAATAACAGTGCCAGAGAAGGAAGCTCCCAAAGAAGTTTTGCCCAGGATTCATTAGAGCTGCAAGAGAGATGGATGCAACAGCATGGACAGCTTATCAGGGTTCTGAAAAGAGATAGAAGTAGGAAAGGTGAGGTAACCTCAGTAACTTCCAGTGATGGTTATTCTCTGTCTGGTCTCTAGGTTCAATCAGTGCTACGGCGTCCTGGGAGTGCTGGATTATCTGCATGGAACAGATACAGTGTTCAGACAAACCAAAGCCTACAAGAGACACAGGGTCCTCCTCAGCCTCACGCCACTCTCAGAAAGCATCCCCGAGGCACCCAAGAAGGCAGAGTGAACCCAGCAGCCTGAAGTTTTTGCACAGCCCAGTGACTAGCAGAACGAGACAATGATTTACACCAAATAGTATTTTAATTGAGAAACAAGTTATTGTCCACACTTAACAAAACCTGCAGCTGAACTTAAATATGCTACTTGAAGTGACTGCACTGTTGCTGTTATTTTGTACCTAAGGCATAATAAAAGAAAAAAGCTCTAGAAAGCTATTTTTAAACAAGTTTAGAGTGGTTTTTTTTGGTTTTTTTTTTTTGTTTGTTTGTTTTTTGTGTTTTTTTTTGTTTTGTTTTGTGTGGTGTTTTTGTTGTTGTTGTTGTTGTTGTTGTTTTTTCCTTAGTTACTTGCACTGGTTCTTGGTTCCAGCTGCCTGCACATAAGCCAGATGCTTTCTGAGCCACATGGCTCTGGGGAGTTCTTGTTATTGAGGCTTTAACACTTCAGTTCTCCCAGGCCATGCTTTGGTCTCTTTCAGCAGCATTCTATGGAAATACCAGCAAGATCACTAACTACATGAGATAGGATTAAACTCACTATTATTTCTGAGCCTCAGAACACCTGGGATAAGGGACGGAAAGCCCATGGATCAGGGGGAGCTGCAGCTTTAGAAACACTCTCCCACACACAGTCGCACATCACAGGCCTGACTTCTCCTGAGCATTTTTTTTCATGTGAGAGGTCACTACAGGTCTGATTTAAGGGCTGACACAGCCTTGTCTCTGCTCCACAGACTGATGTCTGCAAACAAAGCATGCTTCCCCATCCCACGAGGGGGGACGCTGAGCTGGGAGCTGATGTACTACATGGTGGAAGCCCTACTACATCTCCTCCGAGTCTCGCATCATTCCCCACACATCAAAAGGAGGCACAAACCACCACTCAGTACAATGAAAAACTAAGAAAAGAGACTTTCCTCGAGTCCCTGCTGTCTTGACCTATGTGGAGATCAGTGGACCCCTCTAAGTGAGGGCCCAAGCAAAAGCACCTGTACCATTATGTACATCCATCAGTACCTACACAACCAATCTTGACACCGCAAGTTTTCTCCAGGATCACTTTAAGTCTCAGTCCTGACTGGGGGGCTAAGACAAAGGCAACACTTGCATCTTACCACTGCTAGAGCTATATTCTAAGCAAACCCTGTGGGCAGAGGAGATGCAGGGCTGACCAGCACTGCACTTACTTGCTGCCTGCCCAGTTGCAACTGTGGAAGCCAACTCTCTTCCCCCAGCCTCCTCCAGTCCCTAGGGATGAACCCAGCCCACTCATCCACCCACATCCCCTCACGTAGGGCACGCCAGCAGAAAGAAAACCCAAGTGGCATTGTCTTTTGAAGTTTTTATTTTTATACATTTTTTTGTATTAAAAAGGAAAAAAGCATAATTACCACAAATTACAAAGGACTAAAGCATTACTAGAATAATGAATCACATCAGCCTAGAAAGCAGATACTCTGAATAATATTAATGTTATAATACAAGCTCTCATTCAAGTATTTTACATTTTTCTCTTTTCCTTTTTAAATGATGATGATCCTAGCACATGGGTCAACGATTATGTACTATCGACATAAGATGGATCATGTACAGCGGGCCATATTAACAAGATTTTCCTCCCAAGTGATACATGGTCTGTGATGAGTCATTTTAAGTTTGTCTCTACAATAAATGCAGCTGAAGAAGGTTGCACACACTTTCTAGTTTTGGGAAACAGAAGGTTGAGGTTGAGACACACAGGGTTCGAGAAGGGCCAGCACATTGAACCATTGCCTCTTTTGCTCCAGGTGAGCGAGCAGAGGGCCACCTTCACCGGGGTGCAGCTCAGCAGGGGCTTGAGCTGCAGATCTGAAAGTTTCTGACCCCAAAGAGATTAGGACAGGCTGGAAGAGGAGGAAGAGGAGCAGGGCTGCACCAGGGAGGCTCAAGGGACCCAGAAGTGCCAAGAACCTCCTTCTGTGAGTGGCACCAACTGGCACAAGAGCGAGGCGCAAGGGGACAGCACAGGGACCCAGGGGTTGGCCCAAGCATGCCCCAGAGGGCCAGCCAGTGCCCAGGGCGCTCTTGCTCCTCTCGAGCTTCCCACCAAGGGATGTGCTTGTCACAGATACGTCGGTCCTATGTTCAAGTGTCTGCAGAAAGTGAAACTGTAAACTACTCATTGAAATGCTGCCCTCCAGCCACGCCACCGAGATGAACATTTTCCTAATTTTTATTTTTTTTTTTTAAAGTCATTCATTGATTACCTCTATTGGAAACTAAAAAAAAACCAAAACAAAACCCAACAAAGAGTCAGTGAGGCATTAACATCAAGTGTAGCAACCATGTCTTAAGACCAGCCTACCATCCATTTCAAACCAGTGACAAAGTGACATAACCAGTCTCAGAGAAGACAGGAGAAAAGAAGCATTGCAAACACAGCTTGCTACATTTACAGTTTTCTTTTTTTTTTTTCTTTTCCTTCTCCTTTTGATAAAATAACTGGAAAGGCATTAACAGCTAGAAGGCCCCCTCTGCGCTGCCATGTGGAACGTGTACAGACACGTGGCAGGATACTGAGATTAACGCATCATTTTGTTACAGTACAGTTGGCCAGTCCCAAGCAAGCGAGCAGTTGCCAAAACTTGAGGGACCCCAAGGGCTACAGTGACAAACTGCCATGGGTGTGCGAGGGGGACTGCAGGGAGAGGGACAGACAGATGAATGGAGTAGCATCATTATTATTTCCTACCCCAAATGAGTATGGCAAAGCAACAAAGCCTCCTCTGAAACATGCCTTCCACCTCCACTCCTGACCCCCACCAGAGCTCTGTACCCATTGTAACCACCTGCATCCTGAAGACGGGCTGACACGCCGGCCCTTGGCAAAGAGCACCACCTGTAGGAGCCTGGGACTTCCTGGGGAGAGGGGAGGAGATGGGGAGCACTCCCCCAGCTATCCCGTGGGCCCAATGGCCTCCCTGAGCCCTTCCAAAAGCAGCCAGGGCTCCCTCAGGCTGTGCTGGTGGCTAAGTGCCAGCCCTTGTCAGCTGCAGAGCAGAGGAGGGTTCACAGGAGCACATGCAGGTCTGAACTCTCAGAACAATATAATTTAAAAAAAAAAAAAAAAAAAAAAAAAAAAAAAAAAAAGGAAGCAGCACAAATCATGATTGTGGGGAAGCACCCAAGCAAAA
>JANHGN010012455.1:0-75815 GCA_024605025.1 Megaceryle maxima | reverse complement strand
TCCTGCATACACATCATTAGGCTTCCGAGTGAACGCCCCGCGGTGACTGCCGGGCGGCGGCAGCCTCTCGCAGAGCTGCTTGTCCCTAGGCTCAGGCAGACATCTCATCCTCGTCCCCACTTCTACCTCTAAAACTCTGCTTTTCAGGGCCCCTACTGAAACTGCTTGCAGGCACCTCCACCCCCACAGCCCCATTTGTTGGGCCATTAAAAAAAAATAAATAATCACTGGAAATAAAAGGGCATTAAAAAATAAGCCACGAGTAGCAAAGATCCGTGCTTTTAGCCAATCAATTAAAAGGCAGAGTGAGGGGATTAGCTCACTGAAATATTAATTTTTAATAAGGTTGTGTCTGAGCTCCTCCAAAGCTCTGTGAGGCCCCTGCTCTGTGGGGGCTGGGCCGCAAGCACCTGGGCTGGGGAGGTCAGCACCCATGGGTGAGCACCTCTGCACCTCTCCACGGTGAGCACCCATGGGTGCAGATGCAGGCATGTCTGTGGCCACAAGCATTACCAGCTGCCCCCCAAGCCCCTGCTTCTCACTTTCCAGGCACAGGGATAGGCTTTACCCATGAGCTGGGCTCATCTCCAGGTGTGGGGGCAGTGACAGCAAGGGGGTGACACCCACTGCCACACATCCAGCCCCGTGCTGTCCCCTCCCATACCCTCCATCCTTGTTCAGGCATGTGGACAGAGCAACAGCCTAAGGTACCACCAGAGCATTGGCCCCTCTGGGCTTTGTATTTATAATAAAAAAAAATCATATACAAATACATACATATATATAATATATATAGAAAAGTGGGCAGGAGAGCTTGGCTGGCTGCAGGGCTTGGTGCCGCTCTCTGCCCTGCACTTTCTCCTCCTGGGCTGCTCAATGATGCTTGGCTTTGGTGGCCACATCTGTGTCCCAGGAGATGCTGGTGGCCAGTGGCTATCAGATACTGTCCAATAGGCAGTGGTCTTGGAACATCCCCAGGCAAATTCTTCCCTGCCACTCCGTGCCTCAGTTTCTCCATCCATATGACGGTCACTGCACCGCCAAGCCCCGCAGCAACAGGCACTTGTGGACAGCGGACAGCCATGGGGCATCCCTGTGGCAGTGAAACCTGGCTCTGGGCTCTAAGGCACCTGGATCTGCAGGTCCTCGTCCTCGTCGGGGTCACTGGTGCCATCGCCGGCATCATCAGGACCGAAGCGGGTGCTGCGCATCTTGCCGAAAAGTGGGGTGCTCTGCTGCCGCCGCAGCCTGCCAAGGGAAAGCTGCCGAGGCGGGGGGCGGCAGGGGCGGCCCTGGGGGCATGCCGAAGCCGAGCCCACTCCCCTGTACCCCTACAGCACAACTGCACCCCGGTGGGACCCCATTACCGTGGGTCCCACTAAGCTCTAGGTGCAGGATCAGCACCCCTAGACTGGGGCCAACCCTCCGGTTGTGTTTGAGGAGCCCCAGATGATGGTTGGCACAAGTGGAGCACCAGCTAAACCCTCCTGGGACTGGACATGGCCATACTGGGCAGCTCAGACCCGGCTGAGAACACAGAGCAGGGAGGAGCTGTCCCGCTAATATGAGACCCCCACCCAAAAAATCCCAAGAGTTCCCATTCCCAGGAGCTTGAGGTGGTTTTAGCTTCTCACTCTCCCTCACATGAAAATTCATCAATGAAAATTTATGAAGCAAATTTGAAATTAAAAGGCTCAGGACCTGGTCAGATCCAACCCATTTACTGCATTTTACTGGAAAGTATGAATTATTTAAGGGTGAGAGCATGGGAGGCGGGAGCAGGGGGGAGAACACGAAGTCTCCATTATTCTTCCATGATTTAAGGAGGATTACAAACACAACCCCCCCAGTGCCTCCCGGAGACGCAGCATCGATCCCTCGAGGCCATTTCAGCTCTTTACTGCTGGAGAGGCAAAGTGAGGCCAGGGAAAGTTTTTAAGGGTGATAAAACCCACTTCCTGCCTCCCCAGACCAGTGGGGGTTGCTCAGAGCCTACCCTGGCCCTGGGTACTGGCGGGTGAAACCCCAACTGGCTTGAAACTGGGCTGTATTGGTCTGTGGGCAGCCTCGTCCTGGTTAAACTGGGAGGCAAATGCCATCCAAGGATGGCTGCGCACCCTCCCAAGGACACTGGAGGCACTTTGGCCATGCTTAGCCAGGGTTCAACCACAGAGATGCTGGTTGAGGGACAGTGGCAAGGAGAACATCATCCCACCCATCCTTGCTGGTCCCACCACAGCCCACCCTGGTCCCCTGCTCACCGGGACTGCAGATGCTCCAGCTGCACCTGGAAGCTCTCACTCTGCTCCGTCTGCTCATCCAGTGACCGCTGCAGCTTCCGCGTTTGGTTGTGGGCCTCATCAAGCTGTGGAATGGGATGGGGCTGTCAGCAGCTGTGGAAGGAGCTGAGCTGCTCACCCCGTTCCCTCCACCAGCATAAGCTTCCCTACCTCATCCTCAGCTTGGGCCAGCTCCTTCTTCAGCTCCTCCACCCTCAGGCGCAGCTTCTTCACCTCACCCTCATGCTGCTCCACACGGCGGTTGGCATGGGCCAGCTCGGCCATCTTCTCCTGGTACTGCTTCTTCAGCTTGGTATGGATGTGCTTCAGGTCGGCCAGCTCCTGTGGTGGGTGTGGGGTGAGGGGCTGAGTGGGTGAGAGCCACCTCCATTGCCAGGTGCCCCCTTGTTCCTTCCCAGAGACCTCTCCCACCACCACACCCCAAGATAGAACTGATGGAGGAAGGATGGGGTCACTGCCACCCCTTAATGAATGGTGATGGCACAGTTTGGGCTTGAGCAGGTCCTAAGGATGCTGAGCCACTGATGAAGTGACAGGGTCACCCAGGGAAGGGGTGGCAGGGGACAGGACCACTCCCGTGTCACCTTGTTCTTCTCGAAGAGCTCAGCCTGGATGGTTTTGAGGTCAGTGTCCAGGGCACTGGCTGTCTGTCGCCGCTTGCGAGCTAGCACCTCCTCCAGGTCCTCGATCTGTGCCCGCAGCTTCTTGTTCTCCCGCTCCAGGTTGAGCTTCTCTGTCTCCAGACGCTCCCGACGGCCCCACTCAGCTGCATTCTCTGCCTGCAGCCGCTCCATCTGGGACAGAGACAGAGGGTGGCTGGGGAGCAATGGGGACTCCCTTTGCTCGTCCCTTCACCCCTGGCACTGGGGTTCAGCCTCACCTCTGCACGCAGCTCAGCCAGCTTCTTGTCCATGCTGGAGCGAGCGCCCAGCTCATCTTCCAGGTCCTCGGAGATGCGCCCCAGCTCATCCTGGTGGATCTCCTTCAGGATGTTGAGCTGGGGGGGTGGAAATGACACAGCACCCAAGGTGTGCAGCAAGCACTCACCTTGCACCACCTGAGCCCTACCCGCACTTATCCACTCAGTCTCTGCAGATGGACCAACTGGCTCAATAGCACTAATTAAGACCCTTAATGACCACCCCGGAGTAGGGGAGATGGCTATGGGTCACCATTTTCAACCATCAGAACATGCCATCTGCTGGGAGACTGGCCACCCTGCTGAGGCACCCCTGGTCCCCAGGTACCTCACTCACCTGCTTCATCACCTCCTGCTTGTTCTTGTTGAGCTCCTCATACTTGATCTTCCACTGGCTAAGCTCAGCCTCCAGTTTCTCGATGCTCTTGCTGAGTGCCAGCTTGTCCCTGGGGAGAAGCAAAGCTGGTGACAGCTGAAAGGTGACAGCTGACAGTCCCCCATGGGACATACCATCCCAGCGGGGATCAGGCTGGGCTTGGCTGGTACCCCATGAGGACGATGCCCTGAGCACTCACTCCCGCTCCTTGAGAAGCACTTTTTGGGATTCATCCAGCCTCAGCTTCAGGGCGGTGACTTTGGTGGCATCCTCCTCCATGACACTGACATCCTCCCACAGCAGGCGGCTCCGTTCCTGGCGGGCAAAGGAGGCTCGGGGGCCCCGCTGCTCCCAGGTCTCATCCTGCTTGCTCATCAAGATGTTTTCCATCAGCTCCAGCTCCTGAAAGCACCATGGGTGGCCCAGCACAGTGGATAGGGTGAGGGGGGGGGAGTCCTGTCTTCACACCCCCTACAGCACCCAGCCTTCATCCCATACCTAAGAGCATCCCTCCAGCCAAATCCAGCAGCATCCCACTTTCTAGTCCTCAGGGACCCCCCGAGGCTGACAGAGAGGGACCAGTTCTCCCAGTGGAGCTCCCATGCACTGTCACACTCTACTCCCCACCTTGCTGGATATTTAGGATGATTCCAATTTGTTACACCGACCTCCCTGAGACTGCCATGTGGGCAATCTTCTACCAGGCTCCACAGGCACATGGAAAATGAGCTGCTGCAGGGGTTTTCTGGGGTCAGGATGTCCCTGGGGACCACGCACAGTGCCCACGGACGATGCTTAGATTAGTCTTAAATTTGCCACTTGGCAGCTGTGACATCAAGTGGCCTGAACCAGCATGGCACAGCACCCCAAGCAGTGACTCCTGCACCATGATGGAGACAATGGCAGCAGAGAGGGGATGGCTGGAGAAGCTGGAAGCATCCCTAGGGTGGCTCTGATGTCCCCTCTTTCCTCCTGCTTTCAGCACAGACCTCTGCCAGAAGCCCATACAGACACGCTGGCATTAAGGCTGTCACTGGGAGATGTCACTGGCACTGCCGAAGACATTGTCCCCTGCACCAGCACACTGATTTTTGCCTAACACCTCCAGAGGGGAAGCCCCAAGAAAGGGTCCAGAGCCAGTGCTGAGGTGATCTCAAAGGACACTGCTCTGAGAGGGGTCTGAACCACCCATTGCTCCAGAGGTCTGAGCACCAAGGCTGCTCTTAGAGGGGTCTGAGCCCAAAATCGGCTCCAACAGAGGCCTGATCCCATGATACTGCTCTGAGAGGGGTCTGACTCCCCCCATGCTGCTCTGAGGGGTCTGATCCAAGAGGGATCATGCTGATCCAAGAGCCCATGCTGATCCAAGAGGGATCTGCCCCCTCCCAATGCCCATCTTCGAAGGGCAGGCAGTGACCCTGTAGGCACACACAGGCAGTGGTGTGCTGGGGATGAGGAACCCCCACAGCAACCCACATCCTCACCTTGGCTTTTTGGGGTGCCTCAGCCCCCACATCCCGCACAGGCTCGTGCTCAGGGTCAGCCTCTCCCTCCACCCCGTCGGTGTCAGGAGGGCTGCTGGTGCCAGGCCGGCCATGAAGCCGTGCTGGTGGGTGGGCGGGCGGTGGGCGCTCCTCTGGCCGGTCACGGTCTCGGTCGCGGCGCAGACTGGCCAGTTCTTTGGTGAGGGCTTCCAGGCGATGCCGCAGCTGCCGCACCTCCTCGCGGGCCCGGTTGCGCTCAGCTCGCACCTTGCTCCACTTCTCCCGCCAGTTGGCTGTGCAGTCCGACCACCATCGCATCGTCTTCTCCATCTGAGCTGCCCGCGCCCGTGCCTCCTCCAGCTCCCGCAGACGCAGCTCCTCCCGCCCTTCCCAGTCCCCTTCCAGCAATGCTGGGGGTGGGCCAGGGGAGGGTGTCCCACTGGGGGGGGATGGGGAGGGGTCGGGGGCCAGCAGGGCCAGCAGCGAGCCCCCTGGCAGTGGCGGGGAGCCGGCCAGGCGTGAGGCCCCACTTTGGCTCATGGTGAGTCTCCCCTAGGACACGGCCATCGCTGTTGGGGCAGTGCCTCTTCCCAGGGACCTGCGGGAGACAGGAAGGGTCAGGGGGAGCCCAGGGGCTGCAGTAGGTGGCTGGAGGGAAAAGAGGGGGTACAGTCCCTGGCTTTGGGTAGCCGCACATTGAGTGATGAGGTCCCTGGTAAGGACTCTGGTGATGTCCTCAGTGATGACCCCAGCAAGGAGCCAAGTGGTGGCCCCAGCCAGACCTCCAACAAAGACCCCAGTGAGGTTCCCATCAAGGACCCTGGCAGGGTCTTCACTGAGGACACTGGCAAAGTCACTGGTGATGGCCCCAGCAGGGTGCCCAGAGAAGACCTTGTCGAGGTCCCCAATGAGGACCTCAGCCCACTGCCTGGCCACTGGCACCTTCTTCCAGCCTGGCACTGTAGTTAACACCAGCCTGGCCCAGGGCACGTCTGCCAGAGCACTGGAGGCATCAACGTCTACATGTCATCCAGATGACATCATGCACATGAGGTCATCTGGATAACATCATCTGCAGGCCTCTGAGACCCTCGCCGGTGCTGGGGCTGGAGAGGAACTGGCTGCACCGAGGATTAAAGCCCGGATCCGGCGCCAGCGAGGCAGGAAAACCTCCGGAAGATCGGACGGGCCCCGATGGCAGGATGCGCGCCGGGACAGGGCGGCAGGACGCACTCTCCGGTGATGCCGCAACAAAGGGCCGGCGCTGGCCGCCCGTGTCCCAGAACGGACCTCCCAGCCCGGCTCGGCCAGGCGGGTAAACCGCCCCAGGAAACCTTAATGGGAGGCTGCTGCGAACCCTAATGGAATAAGTACAGAGCCCGGCTGCGGCCAGCCCGCAGTATCCCGGCGGGATTCAGGACAGCGAGGCCACACCCGCCGCCAAACCCCGATGCCGGAGCCGCGGGAGCAGCGGCCCGTGGCAATTACGTGCTTTGCACGGGGCAAAAAAAAAAAAAAAATTATCTGAATCGGGGAAGTTTTAGTAAAACTCGGGAGGCGGAGAGCGCTGCCCTGCGCTAAGCTGCTGCCCCAGGGGAGGAAACCCAGGTCCCAGCAGCAGCGGGCACCGGCAGCACCCCCGCTGCGGTGCAACACCCCCGGGAGTACACGTGGAGCACCGGAAGCGCCCGCGGGAGCGCGCATGGATCGCGGGCAACCCACGGGAGCATCCCCAAGAGCACTAGCACCGCGCAGTGCCCGCGGGAGCGCGCGTGGCTCGCGACACCCCACTCGGCCGCCGGGATCGCGCCTCTCCCCGCCCCCGCTTGCTCCCGGCGGGGGCGGAACGGCCCACCCCCCGCGCCTCCCCATTGGCCGCGGGCGCTGCCACTCGGCCGCCGGCGGTGACGCGGCCCCGGCCCGCGGGAGCCGCTGCATTCCTCCGCGCTAGCACCGCCCCGCCCCGTCCCGTCCCGTCCTGTCCCGCACGGCCCGGTAAGGCCGGTACCGCACGGCCCGGCTCGGCGTGGTACCGCTCGGCTCGGCGCGGTACCGCCCGCCCCGTCCCGTCTTGTCCCGACGCATCCGCCCCCTCCGCCAAAGTTTCTCGCAAGTTTCTCGTGCTGCCGGTGCCGCGTCCCGCCCGCCTACCGGCATGGCCCGGCCCGGCCCGCTCCGCTCCGCTCCGCTCCTCCTCCCCCCACCCTCCCTCCCTCACCGGTGCGGGCGCAGCGGCGGTGCGGGCAGCCCTCGCGGGCCGGGGCGCTGCCGACCGAGTCTCCTCCTCCTCTCCCTTCTCCTCCCCTCCTCCTCCCGCCGCCGCTCCCGCCCTCCGCCCGCGCCCGGGGCGGGGGGGGACCAGTCCCGCCGCCGGGGCCCGGCCTGGGGCTGCGGGTGCGTGTCCTGTTTCCGTGGGGCTTCCAGTGTGCTTTTGGCACCGGTTGTGGGAGGGTTGCTCGTGTGCCGGTACGGGTGGGTTCCCAGGCGGTTATGGTGGGGGGGAGCTTTCCACGAGTGTTTGCATGTGGGAGGCTGTGCACGGCACTGCACACGTGTGCTACGCGTGGGTGCACGTTGGCATCTAGCACACGCGTGCAGGCAGGTGTTTGCCCGCAGGGAAGTTTCAACAGGCTCTTTTACACAGGGTTGCACACAACTCTGAGTGCACAGGGCTGCCTTGCATAGCCATGTGTCTGCACACGCGTGTTTTGTGCAAGCGTTTGCACGTGGTTGTTGCTCACGGGTGCTGGCAGAGGTGCACAGGAGCAGCTGGCTCAGGAGTGTTTGCATGTGAACGCAGCCTTGTGCAGGCACATGCTCACACATTATCATGCTCAGACGTGTTTGCACATGGATGTGCTGGTTCACAAGTGTGATGCACATGTGGCTGCAGCTGCTTGGTCCCCGGCTTCTTTCCAGCTTGGGCCTCTTCAGGGTTTGAGTGCTTCTGGAACTACTGGGGCCATGGCTGCTGGGCTGGGGGACCAGCGCTGGAGCAAGCCTGACTCTTCTTCCCTGTGTCTGCTCTTGCAGGATTGGCATTGCTGTGCTCCAAATCCATGAGCTGGAGGCTGGAATTCAGGGGGGTACCTGGGGAACATGGGACGTTCCCATCCAAGGGTCCCCACGGGTGAGTAGGTTCTGGATGGCCGCACAGCACTGCCCACCACATCCCCACACATCCTGGCTGGCTCTGTCTTGCTCCCAACCAAGTGGCAAAGCCCCAAACCACCATTTTCCTCCAATGTGTTTCTCTTTGCTGAATTGTTTTCAACCCCAAAAAACTGTGAAGTACAAGTGGCCAAGAGGATTTGTGTCCCATGGGACATAAAATTATGCCACGGGACACTGACACCCTTTTCTCTCCTAGTGTCAAGAAAAGCAGGGAAAAATACAACAAATTAAAACAAAACTGGAAATGCCTATGCATGTTCTCTCCAAGCCCAGCATTTTTCCACTGGAAACAACCCCGAAAAGCTGGAGGTGGGGGATGCTTTGCTCTCTCATACCCCTATCCCTGCATTTTGTGACAGGGAAGCCTGAACAAGGGGCTTTGCTTGCAGCTGGTAAAGCGATTTTTCAGGCGGTTTGGCCAGAGCTGCTGGTGCATGCTGGGAGGGGTGCATGTTTAACCCACTCCCGACACTGAAATGGGCCTTGAAAGACAGCAAGACTTTTTCCAAGTGTGTCTTTACTGTGTTTGGACATGAGCATCTTGGTGACACCATCAAGGTGAAGGATGTATTGCAGTGTCCTGGGATCTATGGGTTTTGCCCTTGAAAAAATCAAACCTCTTGGACCCAGGACATGTCATCTAAGGACGTGGACAGTGACCCATGTTTGTGGTCCATGGACCATCCTCCTGGCACCGTTCCCCTCCAGCTCTGGGTTTCCAGCCTGGTCCAACGTGCCTGGCTGTGCCTAAAGGGCTCCCATCTTCAGTGTGGGTCAGACAGGGGCAGATTGTTGCCCCACACCATGAACTGAGACCTGGAGCCTTGTTTTGTGAGTGGCTGCAGGTGCTGGGCAAGCATAGGATGGTATCTGGTAACTCCCAGAATAACCTTCTCCATCATTTTACCAGGCACTAAAGTGAGACTGACAGGTCTGTAATTACCAAGGTCTTTCTTCTTGCCCTTCTATCTGGAGTATTATGTCCAATTCTCGTCTCCCCAGTTCAAGAGGGACAGGCAAATACTAGAGAGAGTCCAGGGGAGGCTACAAGGATGATGAAGGGACTGGAACATCTTTCTTATGAGGAAAGGCTGAGATACCTGGGGCTGTTTAGCTGGAGAAGGTAAGACTTAAGGGGGATCTTATTAATGTTTACAAATAGCTGAAGGGTGGGTGTCAAGTAGAAGGGGCCAGTATCTTTTCAGTGGTGTCCTGCGACAGGACACGGGGCAACAGACACAAACTGGAACACGGTAAGTTCCACCTCAAGATGTGGAAAAATTTGACTGTGAGGGTGGCAGAGAGTGGCCCAGGCTGCCTAGAGAGGTTGTGGAGTCTCCTTCTCTGGAGAGATTCCAAATCCACCTGGATGTGTTCCTGTGTGGCCTTCCCTGGGTGGTCCTGCTCTGGCAGAGGCATTGGACTTGATGATCTCCAGAGGTCCCTTCCAACCCCTACCCTTCTGTGATTTTATGAATCTTGAAAACTGGGACAACTTTTGCCAGCTTCCAGTCAACTGGGACCTCTCCAGACTCCCAAGACTATTGAGAGAGGTCCTGCAGTGACATCAGCCAGCTCTTTCAGTACCCTGGGATGGATCTCATTGGGCCCCATAGACTCATGCATCCAGCTGGAGCAGCAAGTCTTGAACAAGTTCAGGGTCAGATGGGAGTTTTTCATTCCCTCGGTCATGGTCTTCCAACACAGGACTCCAGCAGTCCCAGGGCCCATCACTGGTGTTAAAAAACAAGGTGAAGTCATTAAACATCTCTGCTTTGTCTATGTCTCTATCTGTGAGGTGACCAACCTCATTAACTAACAGAACAATGTTCTCTCCGATCCTCCTTTTGCTCTTAACACATTTTTGAAAGCTCTTTTTGTTGTCCTTCCCAATGCGGGCTTGCTTGAACACTATCCAAGCTTTGTCCTCACCAATCTCCTTCCTGCAGTGGTGAACAGTATCTCCGTAGTCCTGCTGCGTTGCCTGTCCTTGCTCCCAACGTCCATATGCTTTCCTTTTTCCACCTGAGTCCTAGCAGCAGATCCCAGCACAGCCATGCTGGCTTGACTTCCCACACTGATCAAACTGTGTTGTGCTGGTGATCCATGGTGGCACCACCATGGTACCTGTGCTGCAACAGCAGCCAGCCATGTTCCTTGCATGGGAGAGCAGGGCTTGCTGGTGAGCTGCTGTGGGGAGAAGCTCATTAGAGGCAGAAAGTTAATTATATCAGACATGCCCAGGGAACAGGTTGTCTTTGGGCCATGCCAAATTACAGCCATCTGCCATGTCCTTGTGGTTTGGCACTGCTATGTTCCCTCCTGCCCTGGTCCCTCACCAGGATGTGAAAAAGAGTAAGCAAAAGGAACTTTTGAAGGGATGTTGGGTGGCACTTATGGGCTGTGCCTGGCAGCAGGGAAGGTTGGAGCAAGTGCCTCCAAGGGTTATGAAGGTGAGAAATAAAAGGGTTATTTACTTCAAAACATCCTAAAGAGGATGTGGTGCCTGTCCCTTGCAGGGGGTCAGAGGGCAGCCAGTGCCCACGGCACTGCTGCTCCAGCCCTGCTGGCCATCGCTATCTCCAGTGCCTCAAGCATCAATCCCATCTCTGCACCCACAGTAAAACCATCGGAGTTGCACCCTGGCACCACGGGACTTAAGATCTCTCTCCGCAGCTGCTTTGGGTGCCAGCAGTGTTCCCATGGTGGGTGTTGCTGCAAGCGATGCTGGGTGGGGTGTTGCATTGGATGCGCATCTTACTGCCAACCACCTCCCCCCCACCCTGTGCCAGGGAAGTTTCCTCCTCCCCAGCTTGGTGCTGGGCTGCTGCCAGGAAGCCCTGGCACCACAGTAGTGCATGTCGGTGACCCTTCTGGCTTGCCGGCTGCTTCTCAGGGATTTGCAGCTGTGGACTGGGATGGCAGTGAGGTCCAAGTCCCTTTTGGAGGGTGGGGGAGGCATTGCCTGCTGTGGTTTTGTAACCTTAAAACAGACGCAAAGAGCATCTCGCACCCAAGTCAGTGTGGCAAACACCCTCATCCTCACCCCACCACCAGCACAGCTGCTCTGCACTTCTGGGCTGGGGCTTTGCTGCTGCGATGGCTTCAGTAACACTGGGCTGCTGGGGGTGGGGAGAAGCCACTGGGGCCCCATATTTGTCCTGCAGCCAGTGCATGGGAAAGGGTCATGGTCCCAGGGTACGTGGGTAGAAGCTCCAAGGAACTGCCCAGGTCCTGGGTGCCTTTTGCAGGAGAGGACCACGGCAATGGCCACCCCGCTGCTCATAGCCCTTTTCCTCTGCTTCACCACTGGCATCCTGTGGGATGGACATCTCCCATCCTGGCATTGGGCTGGGCACTTTCAGGGCTTCCTGGGCTGGGGTGGGATGGAGAGTGGGGCAGTGTGCCACACAGTGAGACTTAGCTCCCAAAACAGCTCTGTTGGAGATGGAGATGGAGAGTAACATAGGCACCCTGGAGAAGGAGCTGCAGCAGGGCCGCAACAGTGCCCACAGTGCCAGGCAGAGATGAGCGCCAGCTCCCACACTGCTGTTCCACAGAGCTCCCCATCCTGCCAGACCCACAGGGGCCAGATTCTGCTGCATCCTGCCTCAAATACCCTCCCTGTGCAGGTTAAACAGGCTGGATAAGAATCTGGCCCACCAGGAGAAATCCAATTTCACAAGTGGCGTTTATGACCAAGCACTTCAGAGGGTTGGTTCTCCTGAGCTGCTGTGGCTATTCCCAGAGGGTGCCCATACCCCCCTGGCTCCCTTCATCCTCCCATCCCCAGTATGAGGTGCAGCGGGCATGCTGGGGTGGCTGACACTTGCCCAAACTGGGTTTCTATCCTTCTCCAAGGACACTTTACAGCAGCAAAGGCTCCTGAGACACAGTTGTGCCAGGGCATCACAGGGACCCATGGCTGCAGGTCCCCAGAACTGTCTACCATAAATTTGAGGGCTTCTAAAGCTGGGAGATGGGTGGCAGGAGGGAGTTCTGCAGCTGAGAGACGTGATTTCCATCCTGTAGCTCTCCTGATTTCTGAAAAGTGAAACACTGGTCCACACATCCCCGTGGTGAGAAGGGAGAGGGGGAAACTGTGGCAGGGAGTGTGGGGAGCAACTTCCTTGGTCCCCTGTGTGCTACAGCTGGGATGGGAGCTGCTGCTGCTTCTGGGGCCAGGGGATGCTGTGGGGCCACACTGGTGACTGGGCTACCTGTGTCATAGGGGGCAGCCGAGGCAGCATCTTCACTTTCCTTGAGTCAGCCAAACGCTGGGTGGCCAAACCTATCTCCCTCGTTCCCACCAGCACAGGATGTGAAGCTGGTCCATGGTGAGCAGAGCCGGCAGCCATGCTCTGCCTTGTCGTTAAAGAAGGTCCCACTAGATGGCATGAGGATTTCGATGATGGTCCCAGCTCTGGACTGTGCATGCAGCAGCGTCGGCCACGGTGCTGCAGGCCTCTGACGGTGCTGGTGAGCAGTGTTGGTTAGTGATGCTGGTGAGCGGTGCCGTTTATTGGAGACAGTTAGCAGTCCTGGTGAGTGGTGCTGGTGAGCAGTGCCAAGGAGCCCCCTGAGGGGATGTCCTGGAGGGTACATCTGAGCCCCCTTGGGAAGCTGCTGCCATGGACTTCACAAAGGATGGGCAGAAGCAAGGGCTCTCCAGCTCCATCCCCCCAGGCTCTTTGGTGCCGGCACAGCTGGGGGCTTGTGGGGCACTCTCCAACCACCCCCCATCCCTGGTTTTCACCTACAACAGCACCCCACCAAAAGTCCTCCTGCTCACCACAAAGCCAATGTGGGGATGGAAGGAACCCACAGCCATGGGTCAGTGGGCAAATGGGCAAGCAGGGCTTTAACTTGGCATTGTGTGGATGTGCCAGCACTGGGGAGAGGTGGGAAGTGAACCAGTAACTCATCTTTCCTCCCACTCTCACTTGGGAAGGCAGACCCTGAACAGAGCTCCTCAATGCGACCAAATGATTTATCAGGGTTTAAGCAGAACAGCCTGTGGGAAATAAATCTTGAGGGCAAATTGCAGGGTCTGGTACCACAGGCTGGGGGCGGTGAGTCAGCCCCAAGCCCCTAATGGATCCACACATGCTGGACTGAACCCAGAAATACACCTGTAGTTTTGACTTTTGTGGTGCCTGTGATTCTGATCTGGGCATCCCACTCTGCCTGCCAGGATGCAGAGCAGAACCACATCTGGCATGGCCGTGAATCTGCCTGTGGTGACAGCAGGGTCACTGTCCTCAGGCTTGTAGCTTGCGGAATGCACCAGCAAGGTGCCATTTGCTGGTGCTGCTTGTTTCTGGTCCAGTGGCAGGGGACCAGGCATCACTGGGCAGCCTCACAGGGTGCCTCACTGCCTGTGTCTGCCTTCCCGTGCTGCTCTGCTGAGCAACATTTCCCTTTCTGGCTGCTTCCCAGGGCTGATTCTGGGCCATAAAGGAAGCCGCTGGCTATTGTTCTTTGTTCCAGGCACAAAGGGCAGCCAGCTCCACCGAGTTTCCATTGCTCCCGCTGGTGGCCAGGACAAAAGCTCAGCCTGCCGAGGCCATGTGCCCTTGCCTTCCAGCCTGCTGGGCATTGCGGTGCCTCCGGCTCGCAGCCACACTCCCACGGCATGGCGATGAGCTGTGTGTGGCTCATTGCTCCAGTGGCTGACTTATGGTGTTGCCTAGAGGTTTGATGAGGTGCCAAGTGCCCAGCTCATCCCCCATGAGCCCCACCATGGGAGAGCCGCATCCCATCTGTGGCAGCTCCAGCCCCCCAGTTGCCCTTGGTATGTGCATTCCATGCCCCTTCTCCTCATCTTGAGATTTTTGGGGCTTGCAGCATGAGTCATGCCAGCTGCTGATGCCTCCTGCCTATGTGCCCATGCTGGCATGTGAATACACCTTGTTCGGGTATCCAGTGGCACTTGGAAAACAATTGCTTGGTGGTGGTTGCCTCCTGGCAGTGGAACACAACACCTGTGGGGCATGGTGGTCCCTGTGGAGCTGAGCCCATTGGGGACCAGTGGGACATGGCAGTCTCCAGGGAGCTGAGCCCATTGCTGGCAATTGAGGGCAGAAAAGACACTTTTCCCACACTGCTGTGCCAGAAATGGGGTCAAAACACTCCCCCAGGTCCCCTGGGAGTGCAGGGTGGGATTCAACATCCACAGTGCCCCACAGTGCAAGGGCTGACTCGTCCAGCCCTGGGGCACTGCAGGTGGGAGAAGGGGGAGCTGGCCCAGCTAACCTCCCCAAGGAGAAATAATACTGTTTACCTTCCCCTGTGCCTTATCGGGCAGGAGGCTGGTGCCAAGCTGCCGGAGGAGGTTGTGCTGTCCTTTTTTCACCAGTGTCAGCCCTGGCCCCAGGGGCAAAGCTCTGGAATGATTGCAAATCTACTGAGTTTGGGGGACACGAGCAGCCAGGGAAGAGACTGAATTCATTTGGGAATGGGAGGTTGGGGGCAGACTATGGCTCTATTTTGTGACTTGGCTGCCAGAGAGAAGCCAAACCTGGTTCCCATATCCCCACCCAGTTTTCCCCCAGACTTCCCTGACATCATTGCAGGTTTATTTGCAAAGCTGAGCCTAAACAAATAAGTCGGGTTAATTGCTCACTCTACAGTTGAGTTTTACAGCCCTGGCACCTGGTGAGTTGCTGTTATTGTTGCTGCCCAATGGAGAACCCCCAACATGCAGTTTGGGGGAACCCACCTCCCCATTTGATGCATTTTTGAGACCAAGACTGAAGGAGGTGGAGTCGTGGTGCTGGGGGAGCAGAAGCACCAACAGATTCCTTGGGGTCCCCTGGGATCACCATCCTCTGGGGTTCACAAGGCTGCCAGTAATCCTGATGGGGGACCTCTGCGTATCTCCTCCCCCCAGCACTGCTCTGCTTCCTCATCCTCACCTTCCACCTCCACCCACTGGAGCTGGGTTGAGCCCCGCTCCCAGCTGCACCTATCCTGGGAGCACTGTCATCTCCCAAGGGGCTTTTAGTGGGGGTCTCAGTACCCTGGGCTGGGGCTGTCACTGCTTGGCAGCAGGGCTGGCACACACTCAGCTTCCCACAGTGCTGGGGCACCTCTGCCCCTACTTGTCTCACCTTGTCTGGCAGCAGCCTGGCAGGATGTGCCCTTGCCTGCTGGAGCCCGCCCATCCCACTGCCACACTGCTGTGCTCCTCCAGCACACTCCTCACCCGCCACCAGTACCAGGCCCTTGAGGGGCTCTTGGGAAGTTTATGGGCTTTTAAGGAGCTTTTACATCCTTAGGAGCTTTTAAGAACATTTAGGGGTTTTAGGAACTTTTTTGGGGTTTAGGGTTTTTAGGAGCCTTTAGTATTTTGAGGAGCTTTGTGTGTTTTCAGGAACTTTCAGAGTTTAGAGGAACTCCCCAGCTTGAGTAATAAACCCTTAGCAGGCTGAGTGAGTGCTGCTGGCAGGAGCCCAAGGGCAAATGTCCCTTGTGAGGGACAACACAAGGATTTCCTCCCTCTCCGTGCTCAGCCAGTGTCTTTAAAGGCAGCAGTATGGCCTGACGCCTTACAGATAATCCCAACAACATCAACAAGTGCAGACATCGACCTAAAAATAACTCCTGATAACGTCAAGTAGAGACAAAAGGCTTTTTGTTCCGTAAACATCATCAAAAAGATGACCTAAAATGTCCTTTCCTCACTGGAATGTGGGGTCACATCTGACACCCCCACCTCTAGGAGGGTCTGATCCTGAGGGTGCTGCTGCCAGGTTTAGCAGCATTATTCCAGGGAGGTGGATTTATGGCGTTTCCCGAAGGAGATGGTCAGGATGACCTGCAGTGGGAGGCTTGGCTTGCCATGATGCTTCTGCAGCTCCAGCTGCCATCAGCGTGCATTTCAGAGCTGGCTGCTTTCCTCATGGCATGGGGACGGTTGGGCTTCAAAGACAGCCGTGTTAGCCATGGTTTGGCCGCGTGAGCCCGCGTGAGCTGCTTCCCATGGGAGCCTCGTCCTGTGGGAGCCTTTTCCCATGGGACACAGGGAAATTCAAGGTTTGGAGTTGGAAATTAAACCAAGCTGGGGGGGTGATGTGAGTGTGTGGGATGTCCCCTGCAGCAGGGGTCCCAGCGTAGCCATGTGCTGTGGCCGCCTTTTATCTCCATCACCTTCCCTGCTGGAGCGGAAGGTTGCTTCCACCCTTCCCCCAGCAGAAAGAAAAGTCTCATTCAAGCCATTGAAAATATCTGCAAGAGCAACTATTTACCCAGGGCACTTCCCGGAGCCCTCCCTCCTCTCTCTGGCTTTCTCCTGCCCGGCTGCTTTTCAGGGCGCACAAAGGGCTGGCACAGCTGGACATGGCTGCTGCTTGGCAGCGGCTTTGTTGGCCACTGAAGCTCCCATCACTGTTGTGATGCTTCCAGCCTCAGCTCCCACCACTGCTGCAGGGTCCCAAGAGTGAGGGGCAGGGTGCCCAGCTCCAGCCTTGGGATGGGAGCCACACGGCCTGGCCAAGGGGTTGTATCCAGGCTCTTCACCTTACATCCCAGCCCACCTCCTTCCGGGATGTGTTATGGGGGGCATGTGGAACCCCCTCCACAGCTCCCTCCAGTTCAGAGCCTGAGCTCCTTGCCCTGATTACCTCCCTTGTTGCCTGTGGGAGCAGAACAGGGTTGACTGGGACACTCTGTACCAGCTGCTTTCCCATTAATTGTTATTTTTTAACCCTGTTCGCAGCCAAGCGTTGCAGCCGCCTCGCTCCAGCCCTCACTGGATCACCGTCAGCCTGGAACTGAAGGGCGGCGGCACGGCTCCCGGTTGGTCCCAGCCGAGGTCCCGAGCCCAGTCCTGGTCCTGGCCTCGGTCTCGGCGACCGTGCCGGGCGGGGTGATGCATCCCGGTGTTCCCAGGCTGAGCCGGGCAGGGCAGAGCCGGGCAGGTGCCGTGACCAGGGGTTGGTGGCCCCGCAGCGATGCCGGAGGGTCTCGGCGTGGTCCCAGTCCCGCCCCGCTGAGTCACCGCCTGCCCGAGGGGTGGACGGGGCGGGGCGGGGCGGGTCCGTTTGTCCCGCTGCGCTGCGCCGCGCCGAGACCAGCCGAGCCGGGCTGGGCTGCGAGGTGTTGAGCCGAGCGGTGCGGTGCCGAGCCGAGCCGAGCCGAGCCGAGCCGGGGCAGCGCCGAACCAACCCAACCCGAGCCGAGACGAGCCGGGGCAGCGCGCCCAGCTCGACCTGGGCACAGGTATCGGGGACGGCGGGGAGCGGCTGAGACAGGTAGGGGAGGGAGGAGGAGAGGGGTCCAGTGTTGGCTTTCGGGGTCCCAGAGGCCACGGTAAGGGGCGCTTCCTGCCATGCCCTTACTGGGGATACCGGGAGGGGATGCTGCGGGGTCCTCGGTGTGGGCGGGGGCAGAAGGCACCCAGTGAGTGTGGGGGCGAGTGGGGTGGGCATCCGTCACCCCTGGGACCAGCCCAGCAAGACTGGGGTTCTGCATGGCTGGGATTGGTGCCACTGGGCATCACCCTGTGTTCCAGTCCAGTTGGCTGGCAGACCAGGAAGCAACCTGTCTAGATGGGGCTAAGGGGACATTTTGCCTCCCCATGCCTGAGTGGTGGATGCGATGCATCGGTCTTAGCAGGGTACGGAGCCACGGTGAAGGCTCCATCCCTGCTAAGTGGGGCTTGCCCTCACCTGCCCTGCCCCGGAGCCAGGCTGAATTCCCGGGCCTCGGAGCCACGAAGACCCCTGAGCTGCCCGGCACCAGCTGCTCTCAGCACAGCTGAATCCTGTCTGTGGCTGCTGCTTCTTCCCACCCTGGGGAAACCCCCAGTGCACCCCATTCCTCCTCCTCTCTGCTCCTGGCAGAGGGTGCAGCATCCTTGCAGGACTGACAGCATGTTTCGACAGGGTGATCTCCCTCCCCAAAAATGCCTCTTGGGGGATTCTTCTTCCAACATCTCAGCTTGCTGCTGCCAGTCCCGGCACGCAACTGCGGGATCCCTAGGGGGGTTCCTGCCCACAAGCTGCCTGAACTGCCCCTCTGGAGGGACCAGCAAAACCCAGTGAGACCAGATGGAGAATTGAAATGAAGTCTCCTGGAATAACCTCCTGCCAGGAGCCAGTCCAAATGGCTGTTGAGGAGGGAAGGCAGCCAAAGCTCGTTTCACGGTCTGAGGACTGCAATAACCCCCCTCCAAGTTCCACCGCCAGTGGGGAGCCAGGAGTGTTTTGGAGATTGGGGGGGAGCAACTCCTTTAAGCCTGGGACCACAGCCACAGTGGTTTTGCTGTGCCCCTTGCTGGGTTCACAGCTCCCACATAAATTAAGCTGAGGACTAAAAATGCTGCATACTTGGTTGCAGGCCAGCTCTTAATCCTGCAGCCCAGGGGCTGCTATTCACAGAGCAACAGGTTTGCGAGCAACTGCATCCTACTCGGACAGGGACTCCCTGGGCTGGCTGTCCCTGCACCTTGCAGTGGCACCCATGGGTGCCAGGGGGACAGAGTGCTGCAGGGTTTGCAAATGGTGGGCTGGATGTCTCCCAGCGTGCCAGCACCCGCTGGTACCAGCTGGGCAGCAGCCTGTCAGCACCTGTTTTTTGAGAGGGTTTCAACCCACCAACTCCTTTCCCATCAGCTCACCGACAGCTGGTGTTTGGCAGGAATGTGAGGAGGGGGCTGTGGCCTTTTACCTGGCACCTCATGTGTTGCAGACTTTATTCTGTGCTTGGCTTTTCCGCAGCTGCAAAAGCCTGCTGGGATTGGGTTCACCCTTGTCGGGCTCCAGGTTGGCTGCTTTCTGTGCCAAATGCCTGGAAGCTTGATTTGGGGTGGTCCTGGGCTGCTCTGCACTGCCCTGTACCTCCCTTGCCTGGCACTCATGGCACAGCCAAGCAGTGGGGACTTTGCTCATGTGGAGGGGGGTGAGACCTGGGAGGGGACAGGATGTTTTAGAGCCATTTAAGACCCAGGGGGTGGTTTGGGTGGAGGGAAGGTAGAAGCTGACCCATAGAAGGAGACCAAGGATTTGCTCACAAAGAAGGCTTAACAGTGGGAGTGCGCCCTAAGGATGATTACCTGTACCCCTTGAGACAGGTGACATGGTGCAGGGTGCTGGGAGAGGACAACCCACACCATTCTCATTTCACAGCAGCCACCAAATTGCCACAGGCATGTGTGGTCTTTCTGGACTGTTTGCAGCCCATGCTGAAGACACAGGCTTCTCATGTCACCGAGCCGGGGCAGGCCAGGGCCTGGAGGAAGTGCTGGTTTAGTTCACTGTGGTATTTCTGGCGGTGATGGTTTTTTTTAAGAAATGGAAATTAAAAAAAAAAAATAATTCAACATTACAGCTTCAAGCAAAACCTCCACCTTGAGAATCTTTGAACACCAGCAATCTGCCTATGATAGCCTCGCCTCGGCTCTCCCCATGCTTGCTTGGAGAGGGATGGTTGGCAGTAGCTGGCGAAGGGCGGATCTGGCGGGGAGCAGTGCCGCTCCCCTGGCAATCTTTATTGGCTCTGGCTTTGTCTTGTTGTAAAACTCAGCTTGCGGGTGGGTGGGTGCTGGGTGTTGTGTGCAACCCCACAGCCTGGGAGAAGCCGATCCGGCAGCGCCTGGCCGAGCCAGGCTGCCGGCGTGCACAGCTGCCGCTCTGCTCCTCGGGCACTGACAAATGCGCCGGGTCAGACCCTGCCGCCCACCGGTGACGGGAAAGGCTCGCATGCCGATGCCCTGAATAACATGCGGGTTGGCCCCTGCACGCATGGGCCACTGGCCAAGGACAAGAGCACTTTGTGAAGCAGATGGGTGACCGATGATGGGGTATCCCTTCTGTGGAAAGGGTCTCTACCACAGGGTCCCCACGTCCTCGAGCAGCTCCAGCCCCAGGGCACATTGTCTGTGATCCCTACAATGTGGCCTGGTCGTGCAAAGCTGTTCTGCCTCTCTGGGAGCCTCTCCTGCCTGGTCTTAGCCTGCCTCAGGTTCCCCATCCAGTCGCCAAGTCTTTGTCTGGGTAACAGGCCATAGGTGACAAGCTGTGGGCTCATTAGCACCTCGAGGAATAGAGTGTTGGCGTATTTTCCTAACAGACCTGGAAGGAAAACAGAAATAAAAGCCCCTGGATCTCCCAGTTTCCGGTGTTTGTTTGAAGCATCAGAGCATCTTCCCTTCTCCCTGGGAAAAACGTCACATCCAAAAGCCCTGTGTCACCTCTGAAAGCTTAAATACCTGCTGCTGAGTCACCCAGGGAACAGTAAGGTGGCAGTAAATGTGTATGTGTTTTTCTAGTTTTGGGTTTTTTTGGTTTTTTGGTTTTTTTTTTCCTTTTGCCTCCAGGTTTAGAAACTGCAGTATTATTCCTTGGCTTTTTTTCTCAGAGATCAGTGTGTACTTTTAAAGGGAGGATACAATATGATGCCCGAGACTGAACCTCCCCCTGTGCTGGAGGCAAGGGAGCCTGCTCCAGAGGCTGCGTAGCCCCAGCAGTGTCTCCGCCACCTCTTTTTACATCATCTGTCTGAAAAAACTCTTGGAGCGGGTAAAGCCAGCCTGCCTTAGGGATGGTGGAGAGGAGGTAGGGTTGTGCCAAAGGTGGTCTCTACTTGGTCACTGTGCTAGCGTGGGGCTTTTGAAGACAGGTGACATTAGGGAGATGCCGCAGTGGCAATGGAGACAGGCAGCATTGCCACCTGCACCCAGGGGTGGCAATGCCACCACATCCCCACTGCTGCCCAAGAATGGGAAGATGACAGAGCAGGATCCAGCCCTGGTGTGGGCTCAGTGTATCTGGCTCCCTCCAGGGCTGCTTATCACCAGCATGGATGGGAACTGTTTTCCCCCTGCGAAACCATTTTCGGGGGATTTTCTCTCGCTATTGTTCAGCTCAGGAAACAGCAATCGGCATCGAGGTGAGGAGGACCATATAGGGCTTGGAGGGGAAATACCAGCTTCCCCACCCACGTCCCCACAGGGATTTCTGGTCCTGGTTGAGTAACGGCTGAAAGGGGCTGATCCTCCAACCACCTCAATCAAGTCCCATTGGAGCCAGTGCAGTGGGATGGGCTGAAGCCTTACTGGAATTCAGCCGTTCCCATCCGGAGGGGATGGTCTCCAGGCACACCAGCCTTGTGCCATCATGCTGTGGTTGGCATTTGTGTGCCACTCCGTTGCTTTTAAGCGATCTAGGTGTTTCCCATTGCCACTGGCATTTTGCCACCCCAGATCTGTCCTTATTGGATACACTTGCATGATTGCTAAGTGTGAGGCAAAGGTACCGAGATGGATGCCCCAGTCACATCCAGCTACTGCTGCCAAGTCACGCCTGTGCTGAACCCTCCCAGCCCACACCAGGAAACCTTGTTAGCGCCGCACTCAATTACACCCATGGCAGCAGGTTAATTAACAACCTGAAGCCCCCATCTTTCGTTGATAAATTGTTGCAGGAAGCAGAGGGGGAGGGACTGTGGGTGAGCTGTGCCCACAGTGACGCACCAGCACAGGATGTGCCTGGGATCCATGCTGGCTGGAGAAACTTCTGGGAGGAATCTGTGCTGGTGAAAGAAACCTGCTAATAGGAACACTGAGCTTTCAAGAAAGCAATTTTCCCCCAGCCTTCCCATCTGATGACCCTTGGGTGTCTGGGAGAGCTTGTGAGCCTTTGCAGGTGATGCTGGTGGGTGTCCTAACAAAATGACAAATCTTGATAAGGAGTTGTCCCCTCGATGGGTTTTGAGAAGAATACTTTGACAACAGCACAGGAGTGGGATGCAGTGGTGGCAAACTGGGTGCCAGCTTGGCTTTGGGCATTGACAAATGTTCAGCTCTGCTGGCTGGTCCAGCCACCCCTACTGATGGTGTCCTGCCCTGGGGAGGCTCCTGCTGGTTGCTGGACCTTGACAGGATGGGTCTCACCAGCCTCCGCCCATTGCTGGGGTGACAGCATGGTGAGGAGGAGGTGAAGTTCAGTGCGTTGCATTAGTACCAGAGATGCAGTCTGTGGTGTGGGGAAGGTGGAAAGCACAGTGGGAAAGGCTGCAGGTGTGAAGGCTGTGGCTGGGTGAGATGAATGGGTGCATTACCACTGGCCTGGGTGGAGGTCACAAGAGCCCCAGATGCATATAAAGACAAAGAAAAGGGTGGTGGAGCGGAGAGCAAGATGAAGGATGGGGAAAGGGGATGTGGAGGACTTTGTCTGGCTGGTCATGAGGGGCAGAAGGGGCTTTGGCAGCCGTGGTTGCTGCATCGGCATCTCTGGGAAGACCCTGGGAGAGGCCACTTCTGCCAGGCTGAAATGACGGCAGAGTTTGCAACCTGCTCAGCTCCTCGTTAATCTACAGAAGCTGAAAGCACTGGAGAAAATAATTTTCAGGCTGGCAAGTTAGGAAACAACCACTTCCTTCTGTTCCTATTGCTCGTGATAAGAAGCCAAGGCCTGAACTGAGATGTGAAGCAGGGATTGGACGAGGGGACCCTTCCTGTGGTGAATCGTTGGCCGTTAGTGCCTGTGCCAGGGTGATGGGGCAGCCTCTCCATGCCAAGAGCCCCGGGACTCAGCTGCCGTCCTCCCTTTCCTTCCAGCCCCATCGCTGGGTGGGGTGCCCAGTGCTTGTGGCTCCTCCTGGTGGCAGAGGCACCGGGGAGCTGGCTGTGACCACCGGCTGGGGTCGCACTGGCACAGCCTTTGCTCTCCGTCCCCTGACTCCCATGGTTATGGGTGATATCCATATACTCACATGGCCCCTTTCCTTTGTACCTTTCCAGGCTCTGCTTTCACCTCAGAGGCCAGGCCAAAGCAGAGAGACATCCAGGATGAAGGTCCTCCTTCTGCTCCTTCTCTCCCCCCTTCAAGGTAGACTGCCCCAACCACATCCTGTCCTGGGGCAGTGAGCCAGGTTTGGGCTGCTAGAAGTAATTAGAAGTCCTGGAAAACTGTCTGGAGGGCACTGAGGGACATTTGCAGCCATGGGTTCCACAGAGGTGAAACATCTCATGAGCTGACATGCCTCTAGTAGGGTCTCTGAGGCAGGATGGATCCTTTCCAGGAAAAGGAGATGGTCTCCATTGATCCCTTCTGGGGATGGAGAGGTCCTCTGTCAGTCTCTGCTGATGTGGGTTGTGGCACCTGGGAGAGGATGGCCTCAAGAGATGGGAGGTCCTGCTGCGCCAGGAGCCCTGGTGAATCCTTCCAGTGTGGCCATGGGGACACCAGGGAGGTGGCCAGTCATGCAGCCTGTCCAGGACAGGGTTGGGATGTCTGAGGCAGAGAGTGCACTATGCTAGATGTGGTAGCCTCTGCAGGGGTGCAGTGTGTGCTGGGGGTGGCTGCCCCTCCGGCTGAACCGGCATCTCCATGTGCTTGTGCAATGCAGGGGTGGGAGCCAGTGGCCACCAGGAAGAGGACTTCCGCTTCTGTGGTGACAGAAACCAGACCCAGAACAGCTCCATCATCTACGAGCATGGCCCTGCCACCATCTCCATTGAGAACACGGCACAGGCGCTGATAATAAAAATGCCCTTTTTGCCGAACAGGAGAAACTCTTACTACAAGTATAGCTTGCCCCCTGTTTTGGGCAGGTACCGCTTCTGCATCTACTGGTTCAAGGCCAACAGGACCCTGAGGATGGCCTACGGGAAGCAGAGCTTCCTCCTGGGTGGGGATCCTTCCAGCAGGATCACTAGAGGGAAGGAGAGTAAGAAGACTGAAAGAACCAGCACCTCCATCTTTAACGTGTCCTACATCTCAAAGGGTGGGAAGAACACCTCCCTTGACAGTGCATCTGAGTACTTCTTCCCCGGTAAAGGCAATTTGACATTATTTTAATGAAATGAAGGGTTCGTTTCATCCCCAGCCCTTTCTCTAGCCCTCAGCAGAGCATTGCTATGTACTACAGTGTGATAATGTGAAGGGTGATGGAAGGGGACATAACCCAGAGGCAGCCCCTGGTGCCCAGCCTTCCTAGAGATGAAGAAGGAGATTTTCAAAAGTGTTTTCCTTGCTAAAATCTTGGGAAACCATGTGCTTTGAAGAGGTCTCCAAGGGTCCTATCTAGGCACCTAACTAGCATCAGCCAGCCTGGTCCAGATGGCCTCAGTGGCAGGAGAAGCCCTTTGGGTCAGGGTCTTCATCAGCTCCCTGGGCTTGGGGTCACCTTGAAACCTTCTGCTTTCTGCTCCCACCAGGGCTGTTCCTGGTTGGTCCAGGGCACAGGGAAGCTGGCTCTGCCTGTGCGTTTCATGGTGTTTCCTTTCCTGTGCCTGGCAGCCTCTCCAGAGAGCATGCCCATCTGGGAGCAAGACGTGGAGGAGCAGCTCACTGCCTTGGACAGCCTCATTGCTCAGCCCCCGGCACTGGCCATGGGAGCCACGGAGCAGCAGATGCTTCGTCAGTGAGTTCCCAGCTCACCCTGTTCCCACTGCTGCTGATGTGGTGCCCACTGCATCCTGCTCACTGCATCCCTTCCCTGGCAGCAAACTTGGGGAGCTGGAGAAGACACTGGCCAAGGTGGAGCTTGAAGGGCAGAACCAGACCTTTGGCAAAGCCACCGTGCATGCAACTGTCCTGAGGGTCCAGCCCACTCAGGCTCCTCAGCATCTGGCCTTTGCTTCCCAAAGAGAGGTGGGTCCTGGGTGGCCTTCCTGGGTGGTCTTGGCCCACTGGCATCCTCTCCCCACCACTCTCCTGATGAGTCTCTTGTTGTAGGAGGGCAGAGAGGTCCATGGATTCACAGTGAACCTGCCAAGCAGCCTGTTTGTGATGGAGAAGGAGGAGCTGGTAGAGCACAGGGTTCTCCTCATGGACATCAACAGCCAGACAATGTTCCAGGTAAGGCCTGTGCCTATGGTGTGATGGTGTCCCAGCATGTGGTACTGGGCAGCAGGGACGCTGCCCAGACCAGGGTGCCGGTGCTTGCTCAGAGATGCTTCAAAGATGAGCTAGAAGCTTGATGGGGAAAGAGACACGAGACCTTCTTAGGGACTCGCCTGCTTCATGCCTGGCAGCTCTCCCTTCTCACGCTGCCACTGCCTTCTCTTCTTCTCCAACAGGATGAAAACAGCAGCCAAGTCCTAGGTGACAAGGTGGTTGGCATCTCCCTGGTGGATACAGTGGTGGCCAACCTCTCCGACCCAGTGGTTCTCACTTTCTTCCACGACCAGCTGCCGGTAGGTGGGGAAACAGCCTTATCAAACCTGACTCTACCAGGAATGGAGGGACAAGGAGGGTTCAGGCCCTTCCAGCTTAGATAGTGGTCACAACCCAGCAGGTCTGTGTCCTTGGCCTGCCTGTGCAGGGTCTGCTACATTTTCTGGGGCTGTATCACGATCATGGCTTCACTGTGTGTGCTGGTGGTGGTGCTGTCTGCATCTGTTGAGGAGATGCTGCTTTGTAGATGTGTCACCTCCAATGCAATCTCCAGGGCTGGGAGACACTTTTTGTTAGCAGTCACTTGGCTCATTCATGGCCATGTCAGGTGCCTGCTCAAAGCTGAACTCCTTGTTTGAAAAAGGGGACCTGGGAGGAGGTGTCTGCTCTGAGAGCTGCCAAGAGAACGGTCTCTGCCTGGAGCCCACTCCCATGATACAGGACAGTTTGTCTTCTGAAACCATCTCACCTCCTGACCCATGTTCTCCTACCAAATGTGCTGGCTGGGGCCACAGATCCACAGTTGCATCCTGGTCAGGGCCCATGGTTTTGTCATTGCAGAGGAACGTGACCCCGCTATGCGTCTTCTGGAAGGAGGACACTGCAGGTGAGTGTCCTGCACTTGCCCGTGAAGCTGGGTGCTGCTTTTGCTCCTTTTGCAGGGTACCATAGATCTGCTAGTAGGGGTTCAAGTTGCTCTGCACCTCCCTTCCTTGCCGCAGCTCCATAAACCTTTCCCATGGGGTTGAGTTCAGGTTTCCCTCTCCATAGCTAACCTAAGAGCTTTCTCCCTCCCTAGGGATGGGTCACAATGCTGAGGGTGCTCTGTGAGTATGTGTGTGCTTGGCATGGGATGAGCTGGGACCCTCACTTTTTTCCTTTCCCATGCCTTGGACACCTCACTCTGAAAATCCACAAACCAGAAGCAGATGTTCCTGCTGCTCACCCAATGCTCTCCCTTTCCCTTGCGCAGCCAGCTCTGGGAGATGGGATAGCTACGGTTGTGCAACAGCGATGGGGGGCAGCCAGACGGACTGCAGATGCAACCACCTCACCTACTTTGCCGTGCTGATGGTGGGTAGCACCTTCCCACAGCTCTCTACATCATTTCCATGGCTGTTCTTCACCAACTCCTGTTTCTCCTTCTCCTCAGGTATCCTCCCCAGAGATCACCTACATACACAGGGATTACCTGAGTATCATAACCTACATCGGCTGCCTGATCTCAGCTTTGGCATCCATTTGCACCATCTTCTTCCTCTACTTCAGGTACAGTCTGACAGTTCACCTCATGCTCCCTGTCTGTGTCCTGTTCATTGCCAGTACACTTGGGTGACTGCAAGCTCTCCAAATGCAGCTGGTGGCCTGGCCAGAAGCATGATGAGCCATGCTTGAAGAAAGCAAAGTTCTTCTCTCCAGAAACCGCTTCCTTGGTTGGGTCTCCTGCAGGGTGCTCACAAACACTGGCTATTTTCAATGATTTTGGAAAATCAGCTTGGTTGTTGTGAAGGATCTGGCGAGCAGAAGCCTGCAAAAATCTTTTCAAGGGCCCAGTGGAGAATATGAGTGTCTTCTCCTGAGTCAATGTCACTGATCCTGTGTGTATGATTCAGAGCTGAAATGATACCATTCCTTACCCACCCATGACCTGAAATGCAGTCAGATTCAGGATATGAATTTACACATGTAATGGGCAGTCCTACCTGTGGGGTTGGGTTCTGAGCCCCTGACACCACCAGAGGGTCTCCTGGCTCTTCAGGCTGGGGCAAGTCGCCCCATGGGGAGTGTTGTGGGGTGGGCACCAAGGCTGATGGCCAGGTGTGGTGATGAGGTCTCTGCTCCTTGATTCTCCAGAAGCAAGCAGCGAGACCAGATCACGAGCATGCACATCCACATGAACCTGCTGGGTGCCATCTTCCTTTTGGATGTCACCTTCCTCATTTCCGAGCACTTGGCTTCCAGCAGCAGCGAGACTCTCTGCAGAGCTGGGGGGCTGTTCCTGCACTTCTCCCTCCTCAGCTGTCTCACCTGGATGGGCATCGAGGGCTACAACCTCTACCGGCTTGTGATTGAAGTCTTCAATGCCTACCATGACCACTTCCTCCTCAAGCTCTGTCTGGTGGGCTGGGGTGAGCATGGGAGAGGAAGTGGTGCCCTGAGGGCAGGGGCTATGGGGTGGAGGAGCAGCTGGGTAGGTCTTTCCCTCCATATATGGTGCCAGGATGGGGATGGAGACATAGCAGTGGGGGAGCAGATGTTTGAAAGCAGAGGGGTCTCTCTGTCGAGAGGCTTGGTGGAGAAGGAGACTTGATTCCTGAGAGCAGAAACTGGTGCTAGAGCAAGGGTGGGTCACCCTGGGGGTCACCCAGCAAGGAAGGCCTGTGAGAGCCACTGTTTGGGGTCTTTATCTAGTAATGAGTCATCTCTTTCTGAAAGAAATATGCAGGACAGCCCAGAGAGACAGGCTTGACACAGGAAGCACCCACACATCTCTGCTGTGCTTTGAGCAGGAGGCCACAGTATGAAGATCTCATGATCTTTCTGTGGCCCAAAATTCCATGGCCCTGGGAACCCCAGAAGAGCTCACTGCTAGGCCAGGGCTTGTTCCAGGTGTCCTTGTTGCACCCTCTGTCCTCAGTTCCCCCTTGGGAGCAAAGGGGGTACAAATGTTTTTTTTTATATTCTATATGGGGAGAAAGGGGTGACAAGTCCTTCCAGAAAGTCCAAGGGCCAAAGACTAGAGCGGCTGCTTCACTCTGTTCTTGCCACCCAGGACTTCCCTTCTTCTGCGTGACCCTGATCTTCCTGGCTAGCTGGACAAACTATGGCCCCTTCTCCATTCCTGTCTATGAATCCATTGGTGGCAAATCCACCAATGCAACCATGTAAGTGATGGGAAATGGGTTGCCCGGGCCATGGTCTTAGATAAAGTCAAGGCAACTAAACCTTCACTGTGTCCTACAGACTTTCCTCAGCCCACCAGTGGCTTTTCTGGGGCTTTGTGAAGGGTGGGGGAGATTGGCCCTCCAGGTTTAACTAAACTGGGCGCCGAGTTTGCACATACCTTTGTGCTTCCCACAACCCCTCCAACTCATGTTCCCTTGAGATGACAGAGCATAACCCTCTGCCCTTTCTCCTCCCTCCAGATGCTGGATCACAAGCCCCTTGATCCATAACATCGTGAACCTGGGTTTCTTCAGCCTGGTGTTCCTCTTCAACTCAGTCATGCTGGGGGCCATGGTCCGGGAGATCCTCCGGCAAAACAAAAAAGGCCACAAGCTCAAGCACGTACTAGCCCTCTTTGGGCTGAGCATCCTGCTGGGCATCCCCTGGGCACTGGTCTTCTTCTCCTTCACCTCTGGTGTCTTTCGCCTTGTCTCCCTCTACATATTCACCATTGTCAACTCCCTCCAAGGTGAGCCTGGGGTGCTGGGCTCCTCAGAAAGGCGCTGGGGCTTTCATGGGGTATTGGTGGGGTGGTTACAGGGTATGAGAGGAACCATTCTTGGCAGGCTGCTTGGCTCGCTCTCACCTGCTGTTGACCCCTCAAAGGGGTTCTGCCACCCTTCCTTCTTCCTCTCCCAGGTTTCCTCATCTTCCTCTGGTACTGGACCATGGTGTTGCAGGCAAGAAAGTCACCTGACTTGCAGAGCAGCTCTGACAGCGTCAAACTGCAGCCCAACAGCAGCCAGAGCCACCTTGGCTGAGCCCCGTGATGGCCGCTCCACACTGTGCCGGGGCTTCCCAAGCGGAGGACAGCCTTGAGAAGGACCAACACTGTACGCTTTGCTACTGCACCCACCTCTTAGGGCTACCTGGAGCCCAGGGAGACCCGTAGCAGGGCTGGCTGCCCCAGGCCCCTCACCTCTGCTGGCCCCCTCTCCAGTTTCCTCACCCACCACATCCCACCAGGAAGCAGCTCTACCCTTAGCTTGGTATCCTTGGGGCAAGAGGGAGGAATGGCCGCCTGGGCAGTGGGGGCTGCCGAAAGCAGAAGGGGTGGGAACGGGGTCCCCAGTGCCTCTGGATGTCCCCTCCCATACCCCAAGGCTAGGGATGATGTGTGGAAGGGCTCCATCTTCAGCCCTTGCTGGTGGTCACTGAGAAGGTCTTTCTCCAGTGAAGACATAGCAACTCTGCCCCTGTGACACCCTTTAGCAGCTGAAATAATCTATTTTTGTTATTTTGTTGAATGTCTATTTTCGGATGGTGTAGAAGCCTAACGAGTGCGCCTGCAACGCCAGACTTGTGTCCATTAAAATGGTTTCTGCTCAGTGCGTGGCTTGCCAGGCACGTTGGTGGGCTTCCTGATGGGATCCAACCCTTGGCCAGGGTTATCTCATCCCCGGGGCAGCACCTGGTGTTTCACCCTGTAGGATCCTGCTGAGATGGACCTGTAAGGGCTCTCTGGGCAGATCACCAGCAGCCCAGTGCCATAGGGGTTGGGGTGATGGAGGTGGCTGCTGCAGCTTGGCGAGCTGCTGCTGTCTCTGGGGCCCATCCCTGCCCAGCAAAGAGGGAGGCTGGTGGAGGCCAGGAATCTGAAGAGGGTGGCTTTGCAGACCAGAAATTGCCTCTCCTGGTGAATGTGGGGCTAGGCAGAGCGTGGCTCCTTGGGCTGTGCCGCTTGCAAGTGCAGCACCACCCTGTCTCCCATGCCACCAGTTCCCTTTCTAGATGCTGCTGCTCTTGTGGCTTATCCCCTTCCACCCAGCTCCAGCTCCTGGCGAGGGCATGGGGACCTTCCTGGGAAGGGGATGTTTCCTTCCCAGCGGCTCATGATGATGCCTGGTGGCATGATGGGTGTGGGAAAGGGATGCTCCGACACCTCACTGGGTTGTGGGGGCATTGGCCAAGGATTTGGCAGTAATGGGGGAGAAGGAGAAAGAAAAAAGCCCTGAGACAGCTGGGGGAAGCAGCCAAGGGGAAAAGGATGTGGCTCTGACAGTTACCACCGTTGCTGCAAGCTGGGGCAGGGGAGGTCACTTGCCCACCCACAGGAAGGCACAAGGGGTTCACACAAGGGAAATGAGGACATGGCCATTGCCTCAGGAGCCACAAGACCCAGGGGAGCCCAGGCAGAAGCAGCTCTGCCAGCACAAGTGGAGCACTGTGGGATGGTCACGGGTGGCCAGGAGATCCCACAAAGCAGCATGAACCTGCTCTTGGGCACAATCCTGCTGCTCCTGCTGCTGCCCGGTGAGTGGCACCTCTGGGGTGTGCGTGGGTTTGGGGGGGATGGTTTCTGGTGGGAAACTAAAGGGTTTCACCCCGAAATGTGTCCAGGCCAGAAGGGAGTGCCCCCCCTGGCGTGTGCAGAGAGCTGGCAGAACTGGGGGATTGCTGCTGGGGAATATGGGACCAGCAACCCAGGATCTCTTGCTTTTTGAAGCCCATGTAACTGTGGGGCTGCTCCTTTGGAACCTGGCAGCTGCCAGATTCTCCTGCCTCCCCCTTCCCCTTTGGCAGGGGGAAGACTGACCTTACATTTGGGGGTTTCCCCCCATTTGCCCACACTTATTCTTCCAGATGCTGCTGGGGGACAGGAGAGCTGTGCCAGTGAGCGGTCCCACGCTATGCCCACCCACACCTTGGTGCCTGTCCCACGCCCCAGTGCCCAGCAGTCACCCCACTCCCTTCCTCCCCAGCCCTGAGGTGGGGTGACAGGCATCACCAGTGCTGCAACATGATGGTGGAGTTGGAGGAGCGAGGTGATGGGACCCCCAGCCCTGACCTGCCCTGGCACTGCCTGGAGCTGGGGCACTCCAGCAGCCCTGCATGCGCCTGCCTGTGGGAGCGCTGGCTGAGGTAGTGGGCAGAGGTGGCTGTGGCAGAGTTTGGGGGCTCAGCCCCCTACATCCCCCTGGTCCCACAGCCCTCCTACCCTGCAGGCTGCTGCAGACAGCAGGGCCAGCGCTGCGCAGTGGTCTGGCTGGGTTGAAGGTGTTGCTCCTGAATGTCAGCAGGGCTGTCACCCATGATGTCCTCATTACCTTTTCCCCCACGGAGGTGAGATGCACCCCTCTCCCTCATTTTGGAGGCCCTGTTCCTTCCAAGCATCACTCAGACCCTGCCATGGGGATTGGCGTACCATGGTGTGCTCCTCCTCCACCCTGCTTCATGGTTGTGTCATGGACCCACATCAACTTCAGCGTCTCTTGGCAACAAGTTATGTAAAATGGTGCTTGAGAGGGAACAGCCCTCCCTGAGGAGCTGTCCCAGCATCAGGGGGGAGTCAGGGGAATGAAGAACATGTGGGACTTTGTGTCTCCTGCCCACCCCCAGGCTTCCCCACAGGGTTGGAGCTCTCTTAGAAGCTTCTCCCAGCTCTGCTCCGTTGCTGCTGGGTGCTCGGGATGAGGTTTTGTCCTTCTGCACTCAAGGCACCTGCTGATGTTGTTGAGCAAACTCACCCAGTCAGGGCTGAATTTGTGCCTGGAGCAAGGTTGATGTGTCCTGAGCAGAGTTGTGATGCTGCCAGCAAGCCAACTCCCATTGCTGCTCTGCACCTCAGGGCCCTAGGATGCCAAACATGACAGAGATGGGGAAGGCAGGAAAAATCCAGATCCCCAGGGAGATATTCCAGTCCCTGAGCAGCCGGACAGTGCGTGTGGTGGTGATGGTCCTCAACATGCAGCAGCTTGGCATGTTTGAGGTATGAGCTGGCATTGCCAGCATCCCTCTGGCTGCTGGCACTTGCTACCTGCTGTCTCAGCTCAGGCAGCATTGCTCCTGCACAGGAGGTAAACCAGACAGGGCATGTCCTGAATGACACTGTGGTGGGCATCACAATGGGAGAGATGAGCATCTCTGGGCTGCAGGACCCTGTGCAGCTCACCTTTGCCCATGAGCAGCTGCCCCACGTAAGCCAGCCATGCCCTCCCTCCATCTCCTCCAGTGCCCCTCACTGTGGCATCAGCTGATGCTGGTCTCCCCCCTTGCAGGACATCACCCCACAGTGTCTTCTGGGATCCCAGCAGAGGTATAGTCCTTGGTGGGGCCGGGCATGGGTGCTGTGCCTGGTGCTGACGGCCACCTCCCTGTGCCTGTTGCTGGAGCAGCAGTGGATGTGTCACTCAGCCTGGGGACAAGGGAACAGTCTGCTCCTGCAACCATCTCATGTTCTTCACCCTCCTCCTGGTGACAATCCCACTCCCTGCAGCTCCTGCTTGTACCCCAGCTGTGCTGCCTGCACTGCCCTGGTGGCCTCTTGGGTGTCACAGACAGCTGCATAGGAATAGTTGTAGCTGCTCCCAGGCAAGCCCAGGTCCCAAAATCAAGCCCAGCCCCAGCCCAGGAGGGCAGCAGCAGCTCATCAGAGCAGCTACAAGGTGGGAACAGGCCCCACCCTAGGGCAGGCAGGAACCCCCATCAGGCCTGAAGTTCCATCTCCTGGTGGAGGCTCCAGGAGGTTGCTCATGGTGGTCCACCATAGTCTTCACTCATCCCTCACCCCACTCCAGGGAGCATCTTGCTGAGCCGCTACTGCCCTGCTCCCCACAAAGACCTTCTCAGGGGACAGAACAGGGTCTTGCATGGGCTCCCTGCAGCAGCCCAGCAGGGCTATCAGCTCCATGGCTCTGGTACATGCAGTCAGGTTTTCTAGGTTGGCCCAGATCCTATCTAACCCAAGGTACACATGTTTGGCAGAACCCAGCTCTGGATGGGTCCACAGCACAAGCCTCGATGGCTCTTGCCACATCTGGCTGCAGAGTAGCTATGGCTTTCTTCATCTTCACCATTGCCTTCTGAATCTTCTGAAGGTAGAATGTGCCAGCAGCTCCCTGGGGACTTGTCAGGCTGGGAGAGATGTGGGGCAATTCCAGTGCCTTTGTGTGAACTACTGCCACGTGGCACTGGACCCTGCTCAGCTGTGTGCCCCCTTCTCTGCTCCCTCAGGTGCAGGTCCAGGTTTGAGAAGACCCTCTTCATTCACCTGGGGCTGCATGTGAACCTCGTGGGCAACATGTTCCTTCTCAGCCTGGTCTTCCTGCTCAACAGTGGGCTCTCCAGTGGGACCCATCTGGGGACCTGCAAGCTCCTGGCAGGGCTCACTCACTCCTGCCTGCTCTGCTGCTTCACCCGGACAGCGCTGGAGGGCTGTCACTTCTACCTTCTCTTTGTTAAGGTCCTTGGCACCTACATCCACCACTACCTGGCGAAGCTGTGCCTGGTTGGCTGGGGTGAGCACCAAGCATGGTCGAGAGCTGGGGGGAGGGGAGCAGAGGGGGAACAGGGTGATACAGTGATGGGTGGAGAGCAAGCAAAGTCCCTGTCCTGCCTGCAGCAATTCCAGATGCCATGGTCAGGGCTGGGAAGTGTCTTATTTGGGCTCGCTGCACCAAATTCAAGGCAGCACCTGCAGGCACCCTCCATCCTGCTGGGGACCAGCCTCCCGCTCATTGAGCAGATCATGTCCTTGGGGACCTTTGTTCCTCTGTGGCCAGTCCTTCCTTCTCCACATCACATCCCGGCAGCAATCCTTGTGGTCCTGGTACTTGTGCAACCTCAGCAGGTCCCTGAGCCCCATCTTCCCTGAGGCCAGCACATCCAGGGACATGCAGAGGCCCCCAAGCTGACCACCTCCCCTGCCACCTGCCTTTGTCCACGTGTCTCTCTTGTTCTTCCAGGCTTCCCCGCCCTCGTGGTAGGGGTGGCAGGAGCCATCGGCACCTATGGAGAATACAGCATCCAAACAACTGACCACCAGGACATAGCCCACATGTGCGTTCACCACCAACTGCAGGCCTTAGGTGACCTTTGGTATGGGGAGCAGTAACCTGGTCCTGCTGGGAGTGTGTCAGTGCAGGGGTTGTGCCCATCATGCTCAGCTTTAGGCCATGCTTCCACTTCCCTAATTGTGATTACAACACAGCAGCTATAGCCGTGGTAACCAACACCTTCTCTTGTGCTGAGCCTCCTTTGTCACATGGTCATACCTGCAGGCATCCAGGTCATGGAGGGACATCCAAGGTCCACCTGGAGCTTCCTCAGGCTCCCAGCTGAGCAACATGAGGGCAGTGGATCCAGCTGAGTGGATCTGCAGCACTGTCCCCCCTGCTTCACCCTGGCCTTGGAAAACCCCACCAGCAAGTGGGTGTCCCTGCATCCCCAGACACATTCCCCTGGGAACCTCCCATGGGTGCTGCCAGGGCCAGCAGAGCCTCTGGAGGCACCACAACTATCTCTTTTCAGGTGTTGGATCACTTCCAAACATCTCCTGGTCCACTACATCACCAAGTGTGGCTACTTTGGTCTCATCTTCCTCTTCAACATGGCTGTTTTCTGGGTGGTGACCCAGAAGAGCTGCTGCCTGCAGGGCACGGGGGCAGTACAGGGAGACTGCAAAGTCTGGAAACTGGCCCTAGTGGTGGTGGGGCTCTTCTGCCTGCTGGGAGCCACCTGGGCCCTGGCTTTCATCACCCATGGCACATACTCTGCAACAGTGCTCTACCTCTTCATCATCCTCAGCTCTCTCCAAGGTCAGGGCCAGCTCCAAGCTGGCCTCCTTGGGCTTGGGTGGGGAAGATGGAAGAGGCAGGAGCCAGCCTGGCAGTGGGTTGACAAGGGGTTCCAAGGCACCAGCATCTTCCCAGCATTGTCATTTCCCTTCCCTGTGGCACGGCACATCAAGCAGCAGGTTCCAGCCACTGGTGTGGAGTTGGTCATGGCTCCCAACTATGTCCACTCCACTGGGGGTGGTTTTCCTCCAAGGAAGCCATTCCTTAGCAGAGGAACAGGGACATTATCCACACAGGGCATGTCCCAGACAAATAGGTCAACTGAAACATGGGGATATCCTCCTGGAGGAGTAGGAGTGAGATGGGGGAACCCCCAAGAAGCAGCAGGGAAGTGCCAGCAGCATCCTGGCAGGATGCTTCCCACCATCTGTTGCTGCTGCTGAGTGTTTGTTTTCCTTCCCCTGTAGGAATCTTCATGTTCATCTGGTTGGTTGTCCTCTAATACCCAAGGACGAAGGAAACCACCAGCTCTCTCTCCCACATCATCAGACATGACAAAACCACCACAGTCACTCAGGACTATCCTCTGGCTAGACCTCCCTCCCTGCCTGCACATGCAGCCACTGAGAGCAACCTTCAATCCCAACAGATGTAGCTTCCCCATGGAGCACAAAGACTCAGTTTACTGTGCCTCAGTTTACTCTTCAGTGGGCTTGATCCACCTTAGAAAGGCTCTTGGCTTCAACCCTTTCATTTCTAGTGGCCTGTCTCAGGCAAGGAGCTCTGGAGGTGTCCCTTCTACCAAAGTCCCTCTAGGCTGCAGCTCTCCCATGGTCTTGAAGTGCCCCCGACCTCATTCCCCACGGAGTCCTGTGGGGCAGAGGAGGGAGCCCATGAACCTCCTGCTTCAGCTGGGATGGAGCCATTCCTCTCTTCACCAGAGATGACCTTTTGTCCTGGACCAGCCCAGTAGTGGCTTTTCCTGCTGTTGGAGGTGGGAGGATTGACTTACTCCAGCCCAGACTCAGGAGGTTCAGGTCTGGGAATTAGCAAAAAAGAAAAGTCCCCATTGAGCTTCTTTGCAATGCATCCTCTCCAAATGGAATGGGCCAAGCTGCCTGGGCAGGGATCTGCTGGACATCCCTCCAGCAAACCACCCTCCAGGGCCAGCAAGAATTTGTGTGAGGATACCATGCTTCAGCCACCTCATGGGGAAACCACTCATCTTCTTCGCTCTGTGTTAGCATTAAATCTTTGCCAGGTGTCTGGGCACTGTCTTTTTAGTCTTTGCACTTACAATATTGTGATTGTAAAAAAAGCCAACAAACCAAAAAAACTTTGTTATTTGCTTTAATTTAGGAATGTATGGATGGAGCAGCCTTTTCTCTGCTAATGCTCCACCTGTGTCACACAGAACCACTTCAGTGTGGTTACCTCCATCCCCATGTTCCTGGGTGTCTCCCTGGTGAGGAGGAAAACTGGAGGGAATAATCTCCCATCCCTGGGTATGTGTTTTGAGCCTAGAGAGCATGGGCCAGGAGGGGATTAGAAGGTCCTAGGGATGCTACAGGGAACAGAAGCACTCTGATGTGACTCATCCTTCAAGCACTGTTTGCATCCAACCATCACCTCCTTCCCTCCCCAAAAAGCCCTGTAAAGAAACAGGCAAGATCCTCACTGTCACGTTTACTTGGGGACAGGTCTTTTCTACACCGCTCGTCGCCTTGCATTGACAGCCACAGCAGCCACAGCGAGCACACCAAGAGCACACAGCAGGATGAGGGCCCCGGGGAGCCACATGTTGGATCCTGCTGAAGAGAAGAAATGTTGGTTACACATCTGCATCCCCTGAGCTGGCACTGAGCCCTGGTACAGCATCTCCTGTCTGAGGCAAGATTCAGTGATCCTGTGAATGGTAAGAGCCACAGGAGCTGGGGGTACTTCAGGGCCCTGAGAGCACTAAAGGACTCAGTCACCCCGACTAGCCTTGCCTGGGACCTCCACCCACACCCACTACCCAGGGGCTCCATTCAGCTCAGCATTCACGCTTGGTCTGAGTTATGCTGCAGGTGGGGTTGACCCCAGCCCTGGTCGTGGACCTGATTTGATCTCCTGAATTGACCTTCATGCTCAGAAGGAGCCTGCTTTGCTGGGTTGTTGAGGAGGTCCAGCGTGAAAACCCAGCCTTCCTTGCCTGGGGTGCTGCACCAAGAGCCTTCTGGCTTCTGGTCCCTTCGACCCAGCTCCCCTGCCCAGCCCAACCTGTGCCTCATGCAAAGCTGCCCAGGCAAAACTAACATCTCTGTGATGATTTGGCTTCTGGAGCATGACATGCATGGCCATGACACCTGAAAGACTCCAGGCTTCTGGGCAGGGCAGTGATTTTAGCAGCCCTTATTAATAACCTGGCATAACTTAGAGAGTTGCAAGGGTCTGCAAGCTGCTCCTGCCCTCCCCCAAGGGACATACGTACCCCATAGGTCTTGTTGGTCCGTCCTGGAATGGTGAGTCTCTGCTCCCAAGGAAGGGGCAGCCAGCAGGTGGATGGGCCCATAGGAGACAATCTTATTGTAGTCACCTGCCAGGGCCCGCTTGCTCCTCCAGTGCCTGGGGCATTGCTGTCAACAAAGGCAAGGGAAGGGTGATGGGACCAGAGGGAAGGGGAGAAGCCCACTCGTGGGGGTGGGAAAAGAGCTCCAGCTCTCCTGGTGGTCTTCTCCCTGGCTGCAGCCTGGGATCAGTCAAGACCCCAGAGCATGAGAGGAGGTGGTTCCTGAAGGACCTTAGCTTGTGCCTCCCCAAGTCCTCTCCCACTGCAAATATCCAACAGACAGAATGAAGAGGGAAAGGAGCTCTCCGATGGATTCACAGAATCATCTAGGTTGGAAAAGACCTTCAAGATCATTAAGTCCAACCATTAATTGGACTCTGCATGTCCACTGTGAAACCATGTCCCTAAGCACGAGATCTACAATCCCTTGTACCTTTAGTTCAGGGCACTGGGGTGAACTCCAGCTGCTGGGAGGTGTTCATTGTGAGGAGGCACCCAAAAGCACGGCAGAGCTCCTCCTGCAAACAGCAGGCCAAGGGAAGGAAGGCCCCTGTGTCTGGCCAGGCCATAGTGCAGAACCAGCAGGAGTGCTCACCTTGGCACAGGGCTCTGGGCTGTCAGGGAGACAGAGCCGGACGCGGCAGTGCAGGAACACCTCCGGGTAACCAAAGAACTGAAACATCTGGAAGCTGAACTTGGCAGTAGTGCTCTCTCCAATGGCATTCAGGTATGTCACTGTCTCATCGTGGGGACACCTGGGACACGATGGCTGAGTCAGAAGGTGGCAAATGAGGGAGAGAAGCCAAGCCTAGAACACCAGAGCACACAGGGACCGGGTGCAGCCCCCAGGCATTGCTGAATGGGACTATTTCTGTCTCAGTGCTGGTGGGGATGCCTTTTCTTGGTACTCTGCATTGTGCCCAACTTGGGGAAGAGCTGCCACCAGGACCTGGGTCATGCCATGCTGTGCAGGGCCACAGCTGCCCTGCAAGGCTGGAGTGAGACTGGCTGTGGCTCCCACTCTCCAGATATCCACATTACTGGCTTTAGCTTGGCTACAGCCACCTCTAAGACCTCTCTGCATGTCCCAGCAAGGTCTCCTATCTCCCCAGCTTGCCCATTGCCTCCCCAGATGCCAGGAATGATGCTAGAGGGAAGGCAGCATTATCAGTAACAGAGCAGGGTCAGGAGAGGGAACTCAGTTCAGAGCAGTTAGGGGGCTCATCTACAGGGCTGTTCCACCTGTTCAATGATGGTGTCCACCATAGGTTTCACCTCTGAGCAATGATTGTATTGTTGCTCACTGCTCCCTCTCAACAACCCGTCCTTAGCACCCAGCAAAGAGATGTGACAGTGCTCTTGGTGGATGGAGACCATATGTGCTGAGGGCATTTCACTCACCCCTGCTCAATAAGCTTGTGCTGCACATCCTGGTAGGGATCTGTCGTTGGTGTGGCCCAGCAGTCCTCAACGCTCAGCAGAAAGTACTTGAGCTGCTGTTGTCCTTCTATCTTCAGCAGGACATAGAGTGTGTCCATGACAGAGATGGCTGCGGTTGGCAGGTGATAGGGCTGGAGGTAGGAATGGGTCTTGTACAGTCTCATGATGACATTGAATTGTCCTTCCCTGACCACGAACTGCACCACCCTGAGAGGAAAGGAGGAAAGCTCACAAGCAGAACGAGGAGGCAGGAAGGATGTGGTGTGAGTCAGGCCACCAGCACGGGTGCACTAACTGTGGATGTGCCTCTGCTCACAGGTGGAGCCTCAGGAAAGTCAAGCCCCAGGCTGCCTCCTGGCTGGTATGTCTGCACTGTGTGCAGACAGAAGCAAGGAGCTCCAGGGTTTCCCACTGACCAGATGGCCAGTGAGGGCTGGGAGCAAGGCAACCTGGGGGGTCCTAGCCTGCAGCTCCACAGGGGGACAGTGCGGACATCATCCAGTTCCCACCCTTCTTTTTGTGCTTAGTTGGTTTCAAGCAGGGAGGATGGGAGAAAGGCACATGGTGCATGCCCCTTTTGTCCCAGGCCCAAACCTTGAGTTAGAAAACCATATTGGGAAGACAAAGGGAGGCACTCTGATGTGGCTTTGCCCTCAAAGCTCTCCAGTGGCTCCCCATGGCCTTTGCAGATCTCCTTATTGAGGCACTGTTTTTTCTGCAAGCTCAAAGATACCATGTCACCAGCAAGGTGAAGAGGGACCACTCACTTGTCAACAGCAGTGAGAGCAAAGGGCAGTTTCACCACCTGCTCGTAGGCGTAGATGCAGGAGAAATGCACCTCCAGCTGAAGACGCCGGGAGATCACACCTCTGTGTGCTTCCTGCTCTGACTCCATGACGTTGGAGTACACCACGTGGGAGCTGTTTTGCTGGAATGACACAGAAATCAAATTCTCCAAACTATGTCTAAGTCCATACACAGAGCTCCAAGCTCCAATTCAGATGGTGCAACTCAGCTGCAGCTGCTCCAGGCCTCCCAGATATCCACTGGGGTTTTCGCTCAAGCCCCATGTCCGGGTGCTACTGGCAATCATTACTGGAGAAGGCAGGAGTCAGCACAGTGACCACAGGTGAGGGCCCTTCTGCACAATGCAGAGCTGTAGCACTGGTTCCCCTGCACTATCCCTCACCCAGGAGTCAAGTGGGGGACCAAGGGGCTCTAGCCAGGGCTGCAGAGCTCAGAGGATGCTACCAAAATGCCGAGGGCTGATACCAGCTAGGAAAGAAAACACCAGGACTTCCATGCTCTGCTGAATAAAACAAGATGTACTGCCAGCAGGGGTTTGGTGGAGTCAGAAGAGCTTTCTGATAGCCACCAGGGAAGCCTTCCAAGATGAATGAGAACTTTACAGCAGCCAGATATATAAGCAAAAGCCTCCAGGACTTCCCCTTGCTGTCCCCACTCAGCATGTCTGCTTTTCTCACAACTTTGGAGCTATGCAGAGAGGCTCTGCTGGATCCTCACCTGAATTACTGATCCACAGGCAGTGTGGTTTTCCCCTGTGAGAGTGGCTGCAAAAAACAGTTCACCCTCTTCTACCCTTTCTGAGACCTTGCATGCCTGGTTCCTCAAGTGGACAAGCTCCCGGGGGATTTTCAAGAGTTCAAACACCTCCTTCCTCACCATCATCTTCATGTGCTCTTCCTCGCACACCAACTTTAGCACCACATCTGGGGGAAAAAGCCATCTGCAATAGCAATAAGGAAGAGGCCTGGAGGAGCTCTAGGACAACTATGGAATAGCACAGTCCCACTGAGCTCATCAGACTCTCATCCCAGCCTTGCTGGAGGCTGCTGGTAGGGCTCTTCAGAGACACTGGGCAAAAGACAAAGCTTTGAGAATGTGCAGAAATTAACGTTTGTCTGTCATTTTCTACTGGCTGCCTAAGATCTGCACAAGTCCATGGCCACTGCTACTCTCAACAGACACAGTCCCTAAGCTCAAGACATGAAAGGCAGATATCACAGGTCTGGCCCCTTTTGAGGGCTGTCTACAGAACCACTGCAGTCTGGCAAGGGCACCAGACAGGGACAGTGATTCTCTCTTTCAGATGTAGAAGACACAGGTTCTGGCCCCAGAAGGGGCTTCACCGTAGTTGTGTTGGAGTGTGCGTGCTTGCTCTGAGACTGGGAGGCAGCTGTGGTCCACAGCATGTCCTGCTGCCCTGGCATGGCTACACCATGGCATGGCTTCTTGATAGCAGGGAATTATGGAATTAAGACTTTTGGTGGGGAAGAAAATGGCCTGTGACTGGGTCTTGTACCAATGTGTAGTCAGGACATGGTTGTGAGGGGGGGGAATGAACCCAAACCAGGAGCTGGGATGTGCTCCCGGAGCCTGCAGTGGAGACCAGTGATAACACCAGTGCACTGTGCCCATCACCCTTCCCTATGGTGCCCATTGACAGATTGGGAAGGGATCACCAGCAACCCCAATACTACCTTGGCATAACTCCCCTGTGAAGCCTGGTTTGCAGCTGCAAACTGGTTTGCCTTCCATCTCCTGGCAGTCCCCCTGGTTCTGGCACGGATTTGGCAGGCAGGTATCCAGGCTCCTCTTGAGATGGAGGACAACCCCTCGCCTCAGGCCATGTGCACTCACCAGCTCACCTTCAGCAAAGGAAAGGCAAGTAAGCTGAAATGCAGCAATAATATCTCCCCCGTGAGAGATGCGAGAGCGAACTCGCCCCACAGGATGAGGCCCTGCACAACTTGCAAGGGCTGAGATCCTCACTTAGAGCCACATCAGGCACAACTGAGGAAGAACCTGGCACCTCGGCTTGCCTGGGAGGATGTGACTGTGAGCCTAGAAGAACTCCTCAGCATGGCCATATTCTGGATAAGAGCTATGGAGCCAAGCACCATCTAGAAAGGAGAGTGGTGGCATGCTGCAGCACCTCTGCCCATCTCCATGAGTTACAGATCATATGTGGCTTGGATGTAGAGTCTGAGGTTTCTGCCTATTTTTGACCAGCACCCCAGTTCCTGCCCCCCCGTGAGCCCTGCTCTGTTGTGCCCCTTAGCAGCTTTCAGTGGTGTCCTGAATGAGGGACCTGGGCATGGAACAGGTAGGGTTCTGACCTTTCCTTTCCATACTACCCATTTGTGACCCCGGAAGGGACAATGTACAGGGAGACTCACTCTTCTTGCCTTTGCAGCCAGCCAGGCAGAGGGCAGAAATCAGCAGCAAACATCTCACAGTCCTTTCCTGAAAAAACAAGCAGGCTCTAGGTGACTTGGGTGTTTAGCATGCTTGCTGGTGATGTTCGCAGTCATTCAGGAACAGCCAACCCTCAAGCACGGGTGTGATAATTTCTGTACTGTATTTCATCCAAAACCTCCAGGTTCAACGATACAAAATAATTTCCTATCCCAAAGGGACAGATTACCAATGCCTCCCCTCCACCCCGCAGGCTCACATGAGGGTCAAATGCTGTCCTGAATGTAGGCAGCTATTCCAGAAAGAGGGGGTGCAGACCTGCATGGAGGTGCTGACTGGGATAAAGCTACATTTCCATAAGAATGGGCACTTTGAGTAAAACCACACAGATGTGGCATTGGTCCAGGCTCCCTGAAGAGGAAAGGAGTTTCCCTCTTCCTATTACAGCTCTTCTGAAGAGGTAGGATTTGAAAAAGGACCTTCACTTTTCCAGTAACCCATAACCATAATGAGACAATAGGATAAAAAAACCTCAAAGCCTTGAAAACAACTAAAATTAATGCCACAAAGCCACAGATTAAGTCAATCTCCCCTGTTAGTGCAGACAGTGGATTTCTTTAGGGAAATTAATGGCATGGTGCTGGATGAGCCCTGCACATCTTTCCTTATCAGAGCCGTGGATATGAGTGAGCCAGGGCCAGTGGCTGGAGCAATGCTCTGCCACCCCTCAGCCCTGCTGGTGTGCTGAGAGATGGGCAAAGCCAGTGCCAAAAGCCCCACTCTGCTCTGGCAGCAGGACATCGCGAATCCTCTCCACCCGACCCTGAGTGTCTCTGACCACTGGACCTCTGGACAAGAAGGGTTTATTCTCCGCTCTGCTCCTTGCTTGCTGCAGCAGTCCTCAGAAGATCTTACCAGCATCAAGGTCTTACCTCGTTCTCATCCCACTTACCATCTCCAGGCTGCTCTACACTCCTCCACCCACTGCTGCCCTGGGTTGCTCTTGTGCTGCCTGCTTTATATCACCCTTCAGCAGCTCATCCTTCTCCCCCACGCAGACACACTGCCTCCGTGATTGCACAAGAGCCAGCTCAGCACCCTTTGGCTGCGGCCGGAGAGAGAACTTTGCCAAAGTCCATCCTCCAGCACAGGTGGCCCTTTCGATTAGCCCACAGCTTGTGGACACTGACCCAGTTCACGGCCCTGATAGGATCCCCAATAGCAGGAATATCTGCAAAATCCCTGGGAATCTGGGGGTTTGTGCATCCGACTGGTTTTGTGGTACGTGCTTTTGACGCAGCAACAGTAACAGATACCACAGCAGCACATGTGAAGGCCAGATAATGGTGTGTACCCAACACATGCTGTTTCACAACCACAACGTACATTTGCTTCCGCTGTTTTTCTTAATGACTTCTGACATCCAAGGTCTGGTGAGGGATGAGGGCTTTGTCCTGCCATACTTTGTCTGGGAAACAATAACCAGCTGCAAACAGCATCTACCACTCAAAGTCATGCTTCTTCCTAGAGCACAAATCTGGTGTGGAGCAGCTGAGGGACCTGGGGTTGTTGAGCCTGGAGAAAAGGAGGCTCAGGGGAGACCTTCTGGATCTCAACAACTCCCTGACAGGAGGTTGGAGCCAGGTGGGGTCAGGCTTTTCTCCCAAGGAACAAGCGACAGGACAAAAGTAAAAGGCCTGAAGTTGCACCAGGGGAGGTTTATGTTGGACCTGAGGAACAATTTCTTCCCTGCAAAGGTTGTCAAGGCCTGGCCCAGGCTGCTCAGGGAGCTGGTGGAGTCCTTATCCCCGGAGGCATTTAAAAGACATATAAATGGGGTGCTGAGGGACTTCTTTTAGTGGTGGGATTGGCAATGTTAGGTTAATGGTTGGACTTCACAATCTTAAAGGTCTTTTCCAACCGAAATGATTCTATGATTCTTGATATATATTGGCTATACTCTGCATCCTCAGAGCTTTGATAGCTACAGTCACCATAACACAGCAGCATGAACATCCCTCCTTGCCTCCCTCCAGGTTTTCTCCTAAGCACAATGAAAAACAGAACAGTGTTTAGCACCTGACCCTGCTTACAGCCTAATGAACAAAGAGAAAAAAGAAGTAAGGACAGAAAGGAAAGAAGAAAGAAAGAAAGAGGCCTTCCGCAGTCCCCTGCTGCCAGCTTTTGGGTGAGAATTTCTCCTTTCCATTATGTGTTTTCGAATATATTAACCGAGGCTGAAGCTTGCACAGACTTGCTTAGAGATGCAAAGGCAGTGCAGCCGCAGGCTTAGAAAGCAACAAAGGAAAAAGTTGAGGAATGCGTAGACGGGGCGGGCTTTATTAGTGGAGTTTTGTTTGTTTGTTTCAGGTTTCTTTTTCTTTTTTTTTTTTTTTTAAGAGAGTGAAAGTTATCACTTTAAGAGCAGCCTTGTAGTCTCCGAGGGGCTGGTGGCACAGCCGTCCTGGCCGGCAGGGTTCTGCAGTTTCCCCCTCATTTTGTCCCAAAATCTTCTGGAGTGAGAGGGCAGCCACCGGGAACGCGCCCGCGTCTCCCGCTCCCGGGCGGCACCGGGGCAGCTGTCGGGAGCTTTCAGCCTGGGGCTGCCGGGACGGCCCAGGGCGTGCGGGCTGGGCACCTGAGGAGCCCCCGGGGGCGGCAGGAGCCTGCGGTGGGGTGGCTGCGGGTAGACCGGGAGGAGGTCCCGGGCGAGGCCAGGGGTAGGCCTAGGGAAGGCCGCGGAGCTTGGCCCGGCCCCGCGCAGCCGTTGCCGCCGCCGTTGCCATGGTGCGCGGCCCGGCAGCAGCGGGGAGGCGGCGGCGGTGAGGCCGGGGAGCCAGCGGGAGGGCGAGGGAGCGGAGGCTGCAGCCCGGCCGCCCTTGAGAGCCGCGGGCCTGAAGGGGCGGTAGGGGCGGGAAGCCGTCGGGGCGGTGCGGAGCCGGGGAGCGCTGCAGGGCCCCGGGACGACCCCCGTCCCGCCGCACCCTTGCCTTCCCCGGCGCAGGGCCTATGCTTCCTTCTCGCTGTCTGCTTCTCGCAGGGTCAGCCTGACCGCAAGTGGAGGGAAAGGAACAGCGCCATCCCTTCCTCCCTGAGATGTAAATACACGATAGAAACCGCGCTCCGTCCTTGTAGTCTGCTGACTGCTACAAAGCATCCCCTTCCCTTCAAGGCCCCTGAGCTGCCCATGGCTCAGCGCAGCCGGCCGGCACCCCGTGGCTCTCCGGAGCTGCTTTTCCGTAGCACCGCGGGCAGGATGGAAGATGCAGCATTGGCACAGGCACGGGAAACAGGGGATGCACCATGACCCCAGACAGAACACGGGGATGTGCGGCACCCAGCAGAGCCAGGGTCCCCTTATTCTGCCTTCCCATGTTCAGTGCATCCAGGAATGTGCAGCCACTTATTTATTTACCAAGCCCAGCCTAAATTCTGTCCTCACCCTTTACTGTCACACTTCTCGATGCCTCAGTCATGGTCACATACTAAATCACTGTGGGCAGAATGTGAGTGTTTCTGTGTTGCCTTGTATCCAGGTCCCATCCCTGAACTCACCCTGGTACGTGCAGTTCTGTAGTGCCCAGGAGGAGACAGAATGGAGGTCCTGGAGGAGAAGGAGGAAGAGGAGCAAAGAGAAAAAGAAGACCTAAAGGCTTTGGAGATCAGTGATGACCACCACGACATGGGGATGAAGGTGTCTGTGGAGCAAGTCTGTGTCCCAAGCAATGTACCGTAAGTCACGTGTGTGTCAGTTACTGGGATGAACAGAGACAGTCCCATTGGGGTCCATGGGAAGATGGCTGACATGTGGTTGGCGCATGTAGTCCTCTTGCACAGGGAGGGGAGTGAGCAAGTTTCATGTGCTTGGTGTGTTTGTCCAAGACCGGGCACATGCAAGTAAGATAAGTTAACTCACTTCATTGTACATTCATTTACTGCTGTATCATGATTCTATATAAAGATTGCTGAGCCTCTGGGTGTATGTCAGCTTGCTGTCACTCCAGAGGAGCTTGGCTATGTCAAAATCATATTCTTGGATATGATCCCCACTTTTGCCCTGGAAAAGGGGGAGCCCTTGCCACTTTTTGATAGCAGGCCATCTTTCCTGAATTGCTCCTGGCTTATTATCTGTGTCTGTCTGCCTCCTCCTGCCCTGGAAGTGATTTTGACTGGAGTTCCATTGACACGTCCCAGTTGCCGTCCTCATACAAGACAAATTCCCTGAAGGAAAAGAAGCTGCTGCACATTGCTGACCATTTCCTCCAGCAATACTCTCACCTCTGCCCTGACCGCAAGCCGCTCTTCCTCCACCCAGTCAACGAGTGTGGTGTGGAGGTACGGGGTGGTGTGAGGCTGGGCCACAGTGTGGGGGGCAGTTGGCTTCCATAAAACATGGGGGAAGGACAGCAGCCTGGCCAAAGGAATGGGTACTGATTACTGTGCCCACAGCACCCTGAGTGGGCACACAGCATCCCAGGGACACTCCAGCTGCCCATATTCAGATGTGTTGTGCCACGCACATGGTGGTGGTGCCATGTAGGCTGTGGGCAGCTCTCAGCCTGCGGTGTGATACTCGTGAAACAGGGTAGACCAAAGAAGCAGAAAAGGAAGCAAAAAACCCACATGAAATACATAAGGTTCAGTCACAGCTATGGAGTGTGAATCCAGAGTTAGGTCTTATTCTGAACTCCGCAGAAGTTAGAGGGAAGTAAATGTGGAAGTTTGGTTTGGTTTTGTTTAGGGCTGGGCTCAAGCTGCACAACTGTTGTCTCGTTCTGGACCTCATGCTCCCCTGAGCGCCTGGAATTGCTACTTTGGACCAGTTTTCCTCAAAATTTATTATATCATTAACATACAAGGAAAAAAATGCCAGAGGATGTAAAGTCTGGAAAGGGCAGTAGCTATTTGTTTTGCTTGAAAACTAGGAGAAAAGCTGGCCCACATCTCTAATATGTCTGAGATGATCTTCAAGTTTTAGGCGCAGACAAGCAGACAACTTCTCAATCCCATGCAATTTCCATCTCAGAATATGTGAGGAGGGTTACTGACACAGTTGATATGCTCTAGGGAGGTCCTGAATGTGAGATGCAACATCCAGGGGTGGTCTGAGGATGACTTTGGACAGGAGATTCTGCCAGGCATCTGGTGGCTAACCAAAGTCCTCTTGCTGCCCGACAGAAGTTTGTGAGCACAACGGTGAGGCCAACCCTGCTCCCTTACACAGAGCTGTACCACTGGGGTGGCTGTGCCAGCTTCGTCTCCGACTACCTCACCATGGAGCCTCTCAAGTCCCCTATCACACCGGTAAGAAAGGGGCTGCTGTCTCATCAGAAACAGCCCCATAATGGAGGTAGCAGAAGGGCCCTCAGCAGGACACAATGTGGGAACACCAGTGGCTGGGGTTACAAAGGTCTTTGACCCCTCCATCACCCCCTCATTATTTAGACAACCCTCTGATTTTCTTAGGCCCTGTGTGCTCTGTTTGGACCCATAATCCCAGTATGTGTAGTGTTGTACCTGTCAAGCAATTAAGCACCAGTTCGACAAGATTGGGCCTGACCCTGCTTTTGGGGGTGATGACCAGATGACCATCTGGTCTGCTGTGAGTTGCAATGGCTGACAAGCTTCCTCTCCAAGGACCAGGACGCTCTGGAACAAAGAAGCATAGAAAGCCTAGGGAGTGATGCTTGACCTCAGTGACCCATTCTGAGGGGCTTTAGACATTTCTATCACAATTTTGAGGATAATTTGGGGTGGCTGAAGGGAGATTTCTAGACTGGTAAGAAGGGGTGATGCCAGAGTTGGGGTGAGTTCTTGGTTGGTGTGAAACAGCTGAAGCAAAGGGAGCACACTCTTTGCTAGCAAGGATTGCTGATGCCCAGCAATCTATACCAGCTCCATGCTGGCCGTGTGTCCCAGGAGTCCCAGGGTCTCAAGAGGAACTCTGGTGCTTTGCAACCACATAGAATGTATTTCTACTTAGCAAATGAAGACTGCTGTGAACCCCTGAGGTGGTGGCTGAGATCTGGGAATAAACCATGTAGAACCTCTCTTTATACAGTGAGTATCAAGCCCTGAGCTTGCTCACTGGTGAGGGCCAGAAGGGAACATGTTCCCTCCTTTGTACTATAATTTAGCTTATGGATCTTTTGTTTTGAAATGCAGCCAGCAGACCAGCTAGAGATGGAGATAAGCCCCACTCCAGAGTTGTGGATAACATTAGTATTTCAGCAGTTTGATGAGCTTGGCCTGCTCATCTCTCCCCGTGGTTAAATTTGTCACCAGATTTGGGGCCTGAATTTCCTCCGATCACTTTGGAGATGACTTTTGGGGTCTGTGGCTTATCTAGAAATTTTATATAACAGATTCCCTATGGGCGCAGAGACCAGGAATATGGGCAATGCCCTCTCTCCTTCCTGCTCTCTTCCTGATGCATGTTTCAGCTTTGGACAAGTACTGCAAAGGTTCATCTCTCCTTCTCAAGCCCAGTTCACTCTATTCCCCAACCACCATCCTGAAGTACCAGCGAGGGAACTGCTTTGACTTCAGCGTGCTGCTGTGCTCCATGCTGATCGGGGCTGGGTATGATGCCTACTGCGTGCATGGCTACGCCACCCACGAGATGTGCACGCTGGATGAGACTCTGGAGCTGTGCCCACTGCTCAGGAAGCCACAGGAGGTGAGACCTGTGGTGAGTGGGCAGGGAGGAGCTCAGCATGCATGCTCAGCCTGTTCATTCCAGTGAGCTCCAGAGCTGAGCTAGGGGAAACAGCTTCAGGCCCATACTGGGTTTCAGTCTGTACCAAGCAGGGACCTCACCAAAGGGATCTTATGAGTGAGTTTTCACAGTTCTTTGAGAGGCCTCTTTGGCTTCACTGAATTCCTGCTTGCCATGTCCAAGACTGCAAAGTGCCGAGGGGTTGGAACTGGGAGGTACCTGTATCTGTACATTTTCTCCCTTCTCTTGATATCTGCTGGGTTTCATAGAAATATCCCGGTTTTGTGGAGGCAGGTACCAAAAGAGGAGATGAAGAAAAAGCCCAGCAAGTATAGAGTTAAGCCCCCACCAGACTTGCAGAGCACTTTTGAGCTTCAGCAGAAGGCCAAGAAGGCAGAAAGTGAAGCTGCTCACAAGAACAAGGAAAGAGAAGAGAAGGTGGTCATGGTGAGTTAGCAAGGTCCAGTTCACTGTAAACTCCAGGAGCAAGAACTGAGAGACAGGTAATGGCTGATTGAAGAAAGGAGGTCACCACCCTCTGCCATGAAGTATGACACAACCTTGATCATGGCCATAAGCATTTGGCCTCTGGGAGCACAGTGTACACTGGCACAGGAGTGTGTCCTGGGCATGTACTACCTCACTCTTCTGAAGAGTGTTAAATGTTTGAAGATCTTTAGAAGTGGGCAGAGGAGAGAATGAGTCTGCCATTGGGTTGGACTAAAGTGGCAATAAAATGGCAATAATTATTGCTCTGTCCCCTGCACTACAGGAGGTGGAAAAGCTCAGGCCTGACCCTTTGTATGGCTTACGGGTTCATGCGTGGGTTTTGGTTCTGTCTGGGAAGAGGGAGGTTCCTGAGAACTTCTTCATCAACCCCTTCACGGGAAACAGCCACAGCACCATGGATGAGCGCTTCCTTGGGATTGAGAGCGTCTGGAATCACAGGAACTACTGGGTGAACATGCAGGACTGTGGGAATGGGTGCAAGGTAACAAGCCCTTAAGCACTCCTGTTGCTGGGAGGGATGGTTGGGCTAATCCAGGTCCTGGGGAAGTCCAAGATTGGTTGTGATCCTAATTTTCCATGTAACCATTCCCTGTGTTGGCTCTGGTCATGTTGCTCTATATAGACTCTCAGAACTATTCTAGGACATGCCAGACCCTGAGCTAGCAAATCCAGGTCACACCTATTAAACCCTTACAGAGTTAGAATATCAGCTTTTAAGGCTGGCTGGACACTTACTCTCTCAAACAACAGCTTTTAAGGCAGAGGATGTTTTGAGCCTGTCAGGCATGGCTCAAGGCAAGAATGACCGCAGTTAGGCTCTTCCCACAACTCAGCCACTCCACAGCTGATAGAAAGTCTGGGAGGCAAGGATCTGAGTTAGACCAACTGAACCCTGGGACCATGTGTTCCCTGAAGGAAGGAGGCAGAAGGGGGTCTGCAGCCCTCTAGGCAGGGGCAATCTCTGGGGTCCCACCAGCCAGCTAAGGGTCTGTTGAGCCCACCTCATTGAGATCTAGGGTCTGTTTAGAGTCCTTTAACTCCCTGACATTCAGCCAGGTCTAGAGTACCCTAGATGTGCAGCAGCAGCAGCATTTGATTTAGTGTCAGACCGTTGAGACTGCCCTGTAATTAAGTGGGTTTCTTCTGCATGGCCTAGGATCTCATCTTTGACTTGGGTGATGCTGTCCGCTGGGAAATTATGCTTTTGAGCAACAGGCGTCTTCAGCAGTTCCCAGATGCTAAGAAGGTAAAGGAGTTATCTGTCAGGGACAAGGACGATGTGGTGAGTGACCCAAATGATGTCTCTCGAGATGTATGGAGCTGGTGTGTTTGTAAGCCCACCTGCTGCCCTCTCCAGGTCAGGTCACTATTGCTCTGGCTGAATTTTAGTTGGCACTTCAGATTTCTTCTCAGTCTTAACTACTTCTAATGCTTTTTGAAGCAGGACCCCAGGTGGTAATTCTGGTGTCCTAAGTGGTAAGGGATCTCTGTAGCCCTCCAGTGCATTGACCTGTGGGATGAAATAGTTTTTAAAAAAACAAAACCCAAACTGACTTTTTTTTTTTTCTGGACACTCTTTCTCTGCTGGTCAGCGCCTAGCTCTCCTGGCTGCTGAGTGGAGTTGCCAACCAGATGTAGAAATAATGTATGTGCTCTAATATACCAAAAAAATGTTGTGTACTGGAAGTAAAAAATGGTATGTTGTCCTGGTGAGAGAACACATGATAAAGCAGGCATTGCACCCATGCAGCAGGACAGTGGGATGCCAATAACAGCACAATTCCCTCCTGTTATCTACACTCCTGTGCCCATAACTGGGGAGCAAAGCACCCTCCGTGGTCCACACAGAACCATTATTTTGAATGACAATTGTCACACATGTCCCCTGTCCAGCACGAGTGCTGGCAAGGAGATCCTCTCACTGGGTTCGAGCAGGGGCTGTATCGAGAGTGTGGGGGTGCAACAAAGCTTTCCTTCTGCAGAAACTGCAGTGTGCTGCTTGCCTCTGTCCTCGGGCTGTGTGTGACCAACACAGCTCTTGGAACTGCCACCATGTTCTCCAGCACCAGCACAGCCTTGCACGAGCTGAGCTCTGATCGCTGTGCTGCATTCTCTAGAACCAAAATGCCTCCTGGCACAGTAAGAGAAGCTGCCAACAATGCCAATTTCTGTTTCATCAGGAAAAGGAGGAGGAAGACAGGAGTTTCGACATGCCACCATCATGGGTAGCCCCAGTTCAGATATCTCCCAGGGGTATGTATTCTTCCTTTACCCTTTGCTTGCCCCTCAGCTATCCTTGGAGTGGATTTGGGATGCTTGTTTGCCTCAGTCCAGAGTTCTCCCTTCAGGATGTACAGGGTAGAGCAGTGAAGTGCAGTAGACTAAGGCAGCAACAGCTATTGGTCTGAGTGCCTGCCCTCAGTGCACTGTTTCATCCTGGGTTAGAACCAGCCCCCTGCAGGCAGACAGACAGACAGACAGACAGACACACTGCTTTCTTGCCAGCTGAATGATTTTGCCTGGAATGGACTTTCTGTTACCACCACACACAAGGGACTGCCCCTGCACTATCAAATACTCACTTTGGGAGAGAAAAGAGTTATGATACTATTACAATGTTAAAGCACAACAGCAGGGTCTAAACAGCTTCACTGGCAGCTGAACACAGACAATAAATGCACAGTTTCTCTTAGAACATGTTTTGGTTTTTTTTCCCCTCTTGAATACTTTTCCCAAGCCCAAGAGAATGAATTTTTCTGCCACCTCTCTTGCCCACTGCAGACTTTGAGACCCGCTGTTCCCGTGGGAAGAAGGTGATCCTATACAAGCAAGCAAAACTGGAGAAATGGGTCCCGTACCTGAATGGAAATGGGCTGGTGAAACGCCTCACTGTCTATGCAGACTTAAACTGTAAGAGGGATGAGTGAACACACTTGACACGCTGAGCAAACACAGCCTGGGGTGTGCTGACGGGAAGGGGGGGGTGGTCCCCTTTCTGCCAGAGTCTCTCTTGTGATTTCTCATCCTCCTTTCACATTTGTGGAGTACTTAAATACCACACCTTCAAATGTTTCATCATGCTCACTGTCTGCCAAGCCCCAGAACTTTTCAGTGCTGCAAGGGGCTCCTGTTAGAGCTGTACACCCCAGCAGGGGGGCTGATCAGTGTCACAGGTCAAGTCCCTGGATTTTCAGTCTCCAGAGAAATGGAAGGGTGGTCTGAATTAATTGAATAGTATCACTGTTCCCATCAGTGTCAACAGGAGTCATAGAAGGGGACAGCTACAGACTGTGGGTATTTCTGTACTCTAAAGCATTATTCTTCAACAGCTGGTTCAAGAAACTGTGCAGATTCCACCTGGACATATAGTGCCCTGTCTTCATCCCTTTTGGATAGTGTAATGCCCCTGTCTCATTTCCCCTCCCTCCTGACGCTATCAGTAAGTATTTGGGAAGGAGTTTCTCTCACCTAACAATAGTCATCTGCCATGCCACCTACTGCCCCTGAACTGATTACTTTAATTCTTGTTGATGGAGGGAAATAAACCCTCTTAAGGTATAACTCATCTACTCAAACACAGATTGAGATTCATCTACAAAATGCCCCTCTTCATGGGGCCAATTCCAGTCACTATACGATGTCTGCCATGGCTGTATCAGCACAGGGTGTTTGCCCAGACACTGAGAGCTCATCAGGTGAATCACACCACCTCCAACAAGGTGACATAATGCTATGAAATGGTTTGTCTCCTGCCAGGTACTGAAGTAGTGGAGGTAAGGGAGTGGTTCAAGAACCGAGAAGACATGTTGGTTATGAGAGAAGTGAATAAACAAACACAGCTGACCACAGACCACTTCAGCCCAGGACACCTCTTCGGTCTTAAAGGTATTCCAGCTTATCTGGGCAGTCCACCATGGGACTTATGTGAATGCTAGAAGGGTCTAGCAGTGGTAAAACCCTAAATTCGGGGGGGAGCGGGGGGAGGCAGCAAGCTTAGATAAATAATATGGCCTCCAGTGAAGAGTAGAGAATTGTGGTTTTTGCTTCCAGTTCTGGACAGTGCTCCCCCCTCAGCATAACAGGAGAAAAATACATACCCATAACATACATAGGGTGATATAATTTACTTTTACCAATAGAGGTGATACAAGTAGAAACTTTCTCCTTAAGATCATGTTTGATCTCAGTGTTGTGCAGCTGGGGGAAAGGCCTGCATCAGATCTGTTGCTAAAGCAGCATTTCATCCATTCCTGCTTTGGGAAGAGCAGGGTCCAGGCTCCACTCACATCTGCCTTACTGTGTAAGGAAGGCAGCAGCCCTGCAAAGCTGTCTCATGCCATGGCATCTTGGTACACAGCAGTGAAGGGGGTAACATTCCCTTCTTACACTCTTACTTGCATTTGATTTATCAACTGCTGAAGAAAATGAGGCTTTCTCTGCACACACTTGTGCTCACTGCATTATGGTGACTAACTCTGAAAACATTTGCAATCTCTCCTATGTCCTCAGCTCACACCTACATGTCTCTGGAGCCAGAGACTGATCAGTCAATGGAGTTTTACAATGAGGTGCGAGTCGATGGCCTCCAGAAACGTGTTGAAAATGATAACGAGATGATGGAGTACTTCACGGGGCGGGATGACCTCCTGCATGTCCGGCACGTGCAGTTTGGCAAAAGAGGGAAGAAAGTACAGTTGGCTGGCAGCAGGACTGATGTTAACGCTCGGCCTATAGTGGTATGGGCAAGACAGGAACAGAAACATATCTGGCACTGTGATATTTATGCTATGTAAAACATACCGCCTAGGGTTTTGTCCACAATATTTTCAGTGAGCACAGCCAAGGCAAAACTCCAGCTGGGATGTCCAAGACTTGTCCAGCTGCTGTGTCCCACAGCTGCTTGCCTGACAGGGAGCTACAGTGCGACCAGTCATCACAAACTGCATTGAGCAGCCATAATGAGACTAGGAAACTACGACTTGGAAAATGTGTGTCAGAGGAAAGGAAAAAAAGCTAGACTATGATTTTAGAATGAAACTTTCACAAGACTCAAAACTAGTCAAGTGCTTTCATGTTCTTTGTTGGAGGAAATCCAACATCTGGCAGCGTGGCTTAGACACTTGACCAGAGCTACACAGTGGCCTGACTTTGGACCAGCACCCAACACACTCCTTTTTTCTTCCCTGTGTTGGAGAATGTGGGAAACTGTTGTTTACCTTGCTTCCTGCAGTTTCCTTGGGCACAGATGCATCCCAAGGTAACTTTGAGCTTGGAGAACATACTCAGCCCCACAAATAGAAGACTTCTCTATTGCTTAAAAGCAGCTTTGTGCTTTTTTTCTCAGGCACAGGAAAAAACAGATGTCAGCGCAGTCCAGGCAGAAAAACCCAGTTTTTACCTTGGCTTTTTACTGAACTCTTTGCAAATCTTGCCACTTTTGTTATCTAAGCTGCTTCCTTCTCTTTCTTCTCACTCCTCCTTAGCAAATCAAGGAGTGTTTCCACAGAAACCTAGAAAAGCCTGCTGATGAAGATGTAGCAGAACGTCTCTTTCTGATCACAGAGGAGATGATCCGTCTGACATATCACCTCAAGGATAAATACATTACTGCCTCAAAGAAGGATTTCTTCAAAGCATCAGAGAGGGATAGGAAAGGAAATGAAATCGACATGACCCCAGAAATGTGCATTACCTACCAGGTATGGAGAAAAACTGCTTATATCTTGAAGTTTTTCTAGATCACAAGACACAAAGGAATGGTGAAGTGTCAGTGGAAGAAGTACAAGCATGACACGTGACACACAACAATTCCATGCTGCCCCTCTGCTCCATCTGCACCCCTCCCTCATGGACAGCCTCCAGGGTGACCATGCTGGAAATGAGTGGGCATGCAGGACATAGGGTAGCGTGAGATGCTTGCTCTAGCCATAGTCATCTTCCTAGATTTGGTTATCAGTCAGTGTAGACAGAGTCACTGGGAGCTTGCAAGATGCTGGTTTAGTAGCTGTTGGGCTCAGTCCAGTGGATCCATGGCAGGGAAGCTGTAATTTCCTCTGCTGTTCTCTCTTGAAGAAGTGATAGAGCAGAGAGGCAGGGGCAGATATCCTGGGTTCTAGCTCCAGTGCTGCCATGGACTTCTTGGGTCACATCATTACTTAAATCTCCTAGAGTTTACTGTGCAGACACAGAAGAAGATGCTGGGGCTTAAAGCATTGCAGATAGATAGATAGATAGCCTGAAATGAAAGATATTCCAGAAAAAGTGGAGTGCTGTCATTAAGCGAAATACTCTCATTCAAGGTGGGGGGGGTCACTCCGCTAACATTGATATGAGTCTGTAACTAGGTGCAGAAGTCTGCCAGTAAATTCTGCAGTGATGCTGCACAATTACATCTAGGAAAATAGAAGAGAGATTGCAAATACAGGATCTTAAAAAATGTTTTATATGGGTTTTTAAAAGTTTTTATTTCCCTTCTGGGCTGGAGCACTATTCTTTCATCTCTGCAAAACTGGTTCCAACTATATAACAGCAGCATCAGCAGAGTGCAAGACAAGCTTTCTGGCTCACATTACTGATGGATTCAAAATCAAACTGAAGTCTAATAAACTGCTGACTCTGTGTTAGAAGCTTCAGTGGTGGAGATCGGTGTCACTGTATTGACTCTGACCTTATTGTGCCACTGACTCTATCAGAATTGTGCCAATTTCTGTTAGCAAAGTACCTGGTCCTGTGCGCCCAGAGAGCACAGGTGTTCTTTATTCTTGTAGGTATAGTTGGACTCGGTGATCTACAAGGTCCTTTCCAACCACAATTATTCTGTGATTCTGTGATTACTGTCATTCACAAGCTTATCTGCTTTCAGGCAGGGTCCTCTGAGAAAGACAAGAAGCTGCTCCAGCTGTACAAATTGTTGCAGGAGCTAACAAAGAAAGAGAAGCAGCTGAAGCAACAAGTCCGGCAATCTGAAGCAGAGGTAACAGGGAGGTGTCCACATGCTGTCAAAAGTTGCTCAGGCATGGAAACAGTTTCAGCTGACTGGTTGCCAAAGCATCCTCAGCATAAACTGTGATAAAAATAAAACTCTGGTGTCAGAAGGCTGGTCTCCATGCTGAATTCTCAGGCTTGCAACCCAGCCATCGTTCAGTAAAGATGTAGCTTTAATATATATGTTCATGGAGAGTCACACCACCTTCCAGCTTGTGCTTTTATTCTTTGTTCTCTGGGAGGAAGATGGTTTCAGAGAGCAAATGACAGCATACAAATTTGGCATCTGGAAACATAGCTGCTTTTTGCCTGGGAATGAGACCAAAAGAAAGGATGTTGTACGTACTGTTGGATCTAATTGTGAGGCATTTCCAGGAAGTCCTGTCCCAAATACTGAAATGACTTTGTGGGAGCAACTGTAGGGAAATACTTCACAAAAAGACATTGCTTGTACTGCTAATCACACTGTGCCCACTGTGATGAATCCATGTTCTTAGAAGTATTTGCTATTACTTCATGATAAACACAACCATCCCAGCAGATGGAGGCAAAGCTATCAGAATTTATTTCTTAAAATGTTTTTGTGAGGAAGAAAAGCCCCTGAAGGAGCTGGAGAGGGAATGCTCAGCTATATTGGCACAGAATATTAGTAATAAATAAGAAAAAGATTGCAAAAGTCCATTTTTGTTCAGAAATTTGATGGTTGTTCACTGTGATCTCGTTAAGTGCCTTGCCAAATTTCTCTGTCTTGACGTATCCACAAAGTATTCACATTGCTTCTTCTGGATATGCTGTTAAGACAAAGAAATAAGCCAAAGATGTCAGTGAAATTCAAAAGTAGTGGCAATACTATGACTTCAGAAGAGCTTTCTTAACAGGTATTATCAATAATTGTGTTCAAGAATTTCATACAGAGAAGCAATCTAAAAATAAGACCATTATCTTCATCTATCAGCATGATATGAACATATTTGTATAGATCTTCCGTATTTATCCTTCTGCTACAGTTCTTGTTTGCAGCATCTGCTCTGTTAGTGGGACAGGCATGTAAAAGTGCTGTTATTTTGTGAGGAAGCTGAGGGGGCTTTCTTCTGATTTTTCTTGGAAGGTGTTAAACATTTTGAAGGCCCGTGAGAATGAAGAAACTGCTATTAAATTGATGGTTTCAATTTATAATACAGAAAGGAATGAAAAGAGAGGACAACAGTATGATGCTGTGGTAGGTAGACTTCATTAATCCTGATGTTTATTACATGTATACAAAAAAATCCTGAGTAAGCTTTTTCTGTCTGAGGAATTCTCTCTGAAGAGCTTTTAAGTATCATTAAAATATACTGGGCCAAATCCCTAGCAGGTGTAAGTCAGCACAGCTTCAGTTGGCTTCCCATGAAAATATAACATGATCATGCTGTGACCTGCTGACTTTCTGGAAAAACTCACATCACACAGAAAGATTATTGGTTTATTTTGTTTAGTTAATAAAGAAAATAATGAACATGGATTAGTTGATAATAGGGATTATGTGGGAAGTTATCATATTAGTTGATAATAGGGATTACGTGGGGAGTATGAGAATGGAATCCAAACTGCATCTTTCTATCCAGGGCTCATTTTATTAGGCAAATATGCACTTCTTTCTGTGATATGAATCAGCTGTTTTCTTGGGTTTTGTTATTACTTGCAAAGCCAATTTTATTCCAGGATCTCTGCTGAGGAATTAATATGAGTGTCCTGGATCAATACAAAACTATTCAAGAATAATTACTTGCAAATTTTCAAGATCTCCACTATGTTTATTGTGAATAATTTTCAGACTGAATTGAGAGGTTATAAAAGGTGATTAGATTTTTTTCACACCAGATTTCTGGTGTGAAACACAAAGATTCAAGAACCAACTATTTGCCAGCCTACAGTCTGGTACTGATCAAAATACCATATTGTAATCTCTTTCTGTCCAAACAGAAATGCATTTTTGTAGAGCCCTTTTTGCATCTTATCCTCAGTGGATAACATGTTTGGTGCAAGAGACATCTCTACAATCAAGGGAATTTTGAGAAATGTTAAAAGGGAAGATCGAAAATAAACTCCAGAATAAAAGCCACATTAGGAAAGGGTTGGGGTGCAAAGCTAATGCAAAGCAGCAGTTTTGATCAAACTATGGAAAAAAGGAAACATTATTTCCTTTTTGTGGGGAGGAGTTTTGTCCTTGGACTTTATGTTGCCTTATCACAGGGTGTTTGGGGAAGCTGGTAAATGGGACCATGACTCTCTCTGTCCTTTCCCCTCCAGAAGCACGAGACAGAGAATGAGATCCCAGGACAAGAGGAACAGGATCTGGATTACTTGACACCATTCCTTATTCGAATAGGCAACAGGGAGAAAATGACTAAGGGGCAGGCCATGCGCGTCAGAGATGACTGCCTGAGTGACTTCAAGCAACGCCTCATGGACAAAGCTAACATCATCCAGGCTCGCTTTGAGAAGGTATTGCCAGCCTTTCTCCAGGCCATGTGTGTTCTTGGAGTCTCTTCTGCGCTGGCAGGAGCGTAACACATGTCACTGCTATAGCAGGCAAGAAGCAAACCTCTTTTGATGACTTTGAGCTATAAACATGCCTGTATATATATATATATATATATATGTTGGTTTTAGTGTGTGAGACCAAAGCACTAAATAGCTCCAGGGTGAAATTTTAGTTCCTGTCTCAGTCAGAGTTGATTTGGCTCCCCAGTGCTCCTTGATTATATCGAGGCAATGCATTTAGGTTTTACTGCCTCTCACTGTTCCATGTGTTTTGATTCCCCTTGTTTTCTTCTTCTTTGAGTCCTCATTTCAAACTTGCTGCCTCCCTTGAAAATAAACCAGCTCTAATTTGTGGTTTCCTTCATCTCAGGTTCAGGTTCATCCCTGAACCGAGAGCTGCACTTCTGTGTGCCTTTGCCCCTCTCTCACAATGACTTCGGGTTGCTCGCTCCCCCAACAGGCGGTGGAAGAGCTGCAGAAGAAGGACCAGTGGTTTCAGGAAAACCGGAGTCGGCTCAGCGCAGAGGAGGAGGATGATTTCCTTGCCCGTTGCTCTGAAGCAGCGTTCCATGTCCACATTCTAGCACTGAGGCTCAACAGGTACTGGGAATGACTGCCTGAGTCGTGCCCACAGGAAGCTAAACAGTCAGCCCCCCAGGGACACAGCACTGAAGCTGTTCTGTAAAATACTCTCCTCGATGCCCTGCTGCAGTTTCCCTCTGACATCCCCCTTCTTATTCTAGGGAGAAGCAGATGGCGCCACAGAAATACCTTGCTCTAGAAGAGAAGCTGCGCAAGGATCCTCGCCTTGCCCTGCACCTTGGTCATGCCTGATTTCTTCATTCCTTCGCACCAGGCACTGGAAATTACTGGTGAAGCCATTTAGAAGCAGCCTGAAAAAAAAAACACTGAAAGATTTTCTTATGTGCCCATTATAAATCTTTCATTATAATCAGATTTGTGGAGATTTTAATCAACTTGTACCATTCTGCTGTCTTTTTCTTTGCCCTTCTTTGTTTTAAGGTCCATCTGCAATTACATCCATTGCCCTCTTGGGCAGATCCATCGTGTCTGAGACTGAGGTCTGAAGAGACCTTGGCTTTAAGATCTGCTTCTGAAGTTGTTAAAATGACGTGTGCTGTATCGCAGGGCTTTCCTCCCCCAAACCTGCTCCCTTGCTGCTGACAACAGGAGGAGAATTATTTGGGAAAATGGATTACTTTCCAACAGCATATTTTAACAAATTTAGAATTTGGTTTTATGTATTTGTAATTTTTTGTTTGTTTTGTTGTTTTTTTCTTTTTTTTTTTTTTTCAAAAGAGCTGTAAGCATCTTGTGAGTTCACAACAAATATACAAACTCTTTGACCCCATTTAGAGCTCTCAATTAACTAGAAAACCCAGCTAAAGACTAATACTCAAATTGACAAGCTTTGGATTATAGCATCTTTATTTTTCTCTTTGAATGTCTCCACTCACTGTTCACTAATACTGGCAGACAGGATAAAAAGTCAAAAGAAATCCAAAAAGTGTTCCAAGAAATTTTAGATTGTTTTGTTAAAAATAATCATTCCCTGAGATCCACACACAGAAGTCAGCATGTGTGCGCCATGTGTTGGTATTTCTGTAAGTTCCCAAACCTGCTAGGAAACAATTTCTGATGTCATCTGTAGTACATTAGATACCTACGGTGGTTCTACCTACAGTTCCCAGGAACTTCAAGGAACAGCCTCGAACTATCATTTTCAACAAAGACTTTACTGATTGCAGCTGGGGGAAGGCGGAAACTTATTCTCCTCTATCACAGCAAAATACAGGACATTACACCTGAAACACAGCATGACCCAGAGTAGATTAAACTTCTTGGTTTATGGTAGCTTTCCATTTTAAGTGGAATAGATTCTCTTTTAGAAAGAGACATCCCTATTTTTCTGCCTGTTTTATCATCGGAGTAACTTTCTCTTGTTGTTGTTCCTGTTACATTTGAAGAGGTGAACACAATGTTAAAGCCAAAAGCCACCCATTAGCTCATTATGCCTAATATATCCTGAATATCCTAGGTCATTAGAATAGACCAAATCTCGTATATAGAGACCTCATTGAGTGTTGCATGAAGGATGTGCTCCATTGGGGGCTCAGCAATGGAGAGCAGAGAATTTAGGGTTCCTCTGGGAGGCAGCTGCAGTATTTGACTCCCACCACAGCAAACCCTCAGGTCTGCCCAGCCCTCCCAGCTCCCAGTTTTGGAGCTCCGAGATATTTCACAACAGCACAACATGTTGCAAGCCATTCAACAACAGCAGCAGCCTATTTCACACCAACACCCTGCTCCTGTCAGCTCTGCATCCCTCCATCGATGCCTGGCTAATGCGGTGACCTAGAACGGATAGGGCAGGAGAGAAAAAACTCAGAAATCCTTTGAGATAGAGATGGTGGGGCAAGAACATGCTGCTGAAAAGGAACATAGGGAATTTCAGGAACTAGCCAAAAAATTTCCAAATTCCAAGGACTGCGAACTGCTGAAGGACTGAGGAACCTCAGGGAACTGGGGAGAAAAGAAAACCCTAAGGTCTCTCAATATAAAGAAGCAAGTCTGTGGTTATGAACTCCTCAGTGTTAATTCAATGCCAGAAAAAGACACCAGGACAAATTAATTTAAGAATCCTTTTACAGGCACTGGGGACCTAGAAGCTGCCAAAACCCCAGCTATTACATATTATCAAGGACTAGCATCTAACTAATGCGATTTCCTCTTTTGATGGATTAATTGGCTTCAGAGGCAGAGCGGGAGGTGTCGCAGCAGCCTGACTCCATCAGAGCCGCTCTGTGCCGGCAGGAAAAACGGGCCAAGGCCCCGCTGGGCCTGAGTCGCCGCGGGGAGCAAATTTCAGAGGAACTGGTGCCCGCGTTGCCCGGCAAAAAGACACGACAAGGGTGGGGGGCGGACCCCGGGAGCTCCACTCCCCTCGAGGCTGTGCTCCTGACGCCCGGCGAGGGGCACCGCCTCCTGGTACGAGGGGCACGGCCGCCGGCGGACCCTGAGCCCCAAGGAGGTGGGAGCTCGCGGGCCTCCCCAGCCGCCCGCCGGTCCCTCAGCGCGTCCCCGACGCAAAACAGCGCCCCCGCCGGTAATGCGCGCCGCCCTCCTCATTGGCCGTGCTTGAATGGCTGCGCCAAGAAGCTGTCTTGCGATTAGCCAGCCGCTCTGCGGTCGCTAGGGCAACTGTCCCGCCCCCCCAGTTCCTACTGGTCGATACGGGTGCGGAAGCCGAGGCAACCGCTCGGCTCGGCGCGGCGGGCCTCGGAGGCGCCGGCGATTGGCCGGGACGAGGAGGCGCCGCGGCTCTGATTGGCGGCTGCTCTGATTGGCGGCGGCGGCAGGGCGGGGCGGTGCGCAGCGCGGCCCTGGGTTGTTGTGCGGCTCCGGTTGTCAGGCGGCGGTGCCGCTGGGGTCGAGGTTCGGTGCCGCTACCGGTAGAGCTGGGGGCGGGTCCCGCCGAGCGTCGGCGTTACTGACGCTCACACGTTCCCTCTCAGCAGCTCCGCGCGTCCTCCGTTTGCTCCTCATCATCCACTGAGGCTGCGGCGGCCCGAGGAGCGCCGCTCGCCCGGCCCTCCCGCGGGGCTCCGCGCCGGCCCGTCGCTACCGGGATGATCGTCAGCGGTGAGGCCTCGTCCCGCGCTGCTGCCTCTGCGCGGCCTTCCTGCCGCTCGGCCCAGCGCGGCCGGGCATCGCCATAACCGCAGCCGGTGTTGTTTTGCCTGCAGGGCGGCTGGGGACGCCCGGGTGGATGGGCCGGCGGCCGTAGGACGCGCCAGCGGAGCCTGGCTGGCAGGAGGAAGGCGCTGGGGCCCTGCGTTTGGAGAGGTGCCGCGCGGAGCCATGGCTGTGGCTGTCACCACGAAGACGGCCTGGAAGCTGCGTGAGTATGGCCGGGCTGCCCGCCCGAGGGTGGGCGGAGGAGCTTCCCCAGCTGGAGCGGGGTGGAAGAGGCAGCTTGTGACAGGAGCCAGCTCATAGCTGCCCGGGGTGTGGGTGCCCGGCCTGCTTTCCAGATTGCCTACTGGAATTTTTTTAACTCCTGGAAATCTTTTCTGGAAACACAGCAGCACAGTGGTGTTAGCGCAGGGCCCTGTCACTGCCGTGTTCAGAGGGTTATGGCTGCTGTCCTTTCTGGTTAGTTGTCCTAATGCTATCCTCAGTTTCTAGCTAGCCCCACCTGACTCTTCATGTAGCATGTTCATGGAGGAGTGGAAACTCCCCATATGGCCCAGGCTGCTGTAGGGGGTTCCCTGTGTGTCAGGCCAGTGTGTTTGGGGCTGCCCTCCATCATTTTCAGGGTTGTCCTTCATTGCTGTTCATATGTTACTGAAGGGGTGTTGAGCTCTTTGCTGCAGGAGTGATGAGGTGCAGACATGCAGGGCCTGTACATCTCATTCTCTTGAAATTAAGACAGTAAAAATCAGCTGCTTTATGTCCACTATTTATCTTCAGAAGGAGTGGTAAACAGCTGCTGCTTATCTGTTTCTATCTGCTTCCCTGGTCACCGATGAGTTACTTCACAGGAGCTGTTGAGGGATGCTTAGAAGCAATGGGAAGTGATTACTTGTTCAGAAGTGTGAGCTTTAAACAAGTGACTTGTGGTCTAGAAATGGGCTAGCAGAAATATGGGATCCTAGACTGATAACACAGTAAGGGACCTGAGATAGTTGCCTTAGTAAATACATCTCTTTTTCTGAACAGAAAAACAGTTTGCTATATTACCTTTCCATCCCTGAAATTCCAGATACAGGAAAAGCTGGAAGTTGATCAATCTCCATTCTCTTTAAGTGGGCAGAGGTTCTTGATCTTTTTTTCTTGCTAGGCTCTGCCCCATCTTAGCATCCTCTTTAGAGCACAAAGTTTTCTGAATATTAGAAATGTTTTAGCATATGATTTAGGAGCTTAGTATGTCTGAGCTGGGGGGTGATATCTGGTGCCAAATACATTATTAAAAAAGAAATTTGTAGGTTTAAGAAAATAGGCACTTGTCTGGGGGAGCAGCTGAAGCCATCTGGCCAAGGCTGGCATCCATCGGGTTATAACCTGGCTTTTATGAGTAGAGCGTTGAACACTTCAGGAATGACTCTTAGACTTAAAATGTATTCTTAAGTAGGAAATCAAGAGGAGGGAAAAAGTGGAGCTGCTGACACACTGATTTCAGACCAATGCTCAGCACCTTTCCTTTCAGTTTTAACCATTGGGTTTGTCTATAAATGCTAATTGCATCATTTGTTATCTTTGAGCCTGCATTTACATACATCCATTTCTTTAGCACTGTCATGTGGAAGGTTGGTCTTTCAACACAACACAAGCCTATTTCCAGATCTGGCATTCTTGTGTAATTTCTGGCCTTAGTTACCTTTGTAATTTGGAAGGTGTTGCTCCTCTTTGCTTTCAAAAAAGGGAGCTTGAGATCAAAGTACCTGTAATTATTGATGCAGCCTTTTGGTTTAGTGGTATCTATAAAATGATCAAATTGCTCCTGCCACCAGAACAATCCCAACAAAAGCTGAATTGGTTGCTACCCCAAATTTCATAACTATGAGGCGTGCCATTCCCATGAGCTTTTCAAGAAGAGAACTGTAAGGAAGGAAATTGGTAAATATATCTGCCAAAAGCCTCTGCCAAAATTTTGAGTGGATTTAAAATTTCACTGAGAAAATGAGATGCCTAAGCAAAAGTGCTCATTTGGCTTCTGTTTTGCCTCAAACTTGTTTCTTTATGATGAGGCTTCCTTGGAGTTCTGTCCTAGCAAAGCCCTCTCTGTGTCGGAGCTTCTCCTCAGCCTCCAGTTTTTTAACAGTCTTTTAAGTATCAGTCACATTGTGCCCTTTTAGATGTTTATTCATCCTTCCTTTGTCACGTTTCACACTTTGTATTTCTAAGGTCATAGTGTGTTCCATAGTGGGAACTTAGCAAAGCCTCTGTGGGAGCTCAAAGGAGGGAGCTCCACCTATCCCAGGTGTTGAGTTGGAACGTTTTTCTGTGTAAGGTGACAAATTGCTGCTGATCTGCCAGTTCCTCTCAGGTTGGACATTCTGCTGCTGCTTTCCAGAATGAGATTAGAGGGCCTGTCGCCAGATGACTCTGTCAGCTGCATGTTATTGCAGCTTCTTGGATGGCTCAGCTTTCTGAGGCCTACCTGGGTACCAAAGGTAAAGCAGATTCTGTGAGCAGGTTGGCATGGTTGAGTGAATCTTTAAAAGCTACCATGCTGCTGCTAGAGAGAGATTGCTTTTTTTGTAAGTCATGTGAACACTGGGGTTGTGAAGCTGGGTCAGCAAATGTCTTGAGTGTAGCAGGCAGAGCCAGAAGGACTGTTTCAAGCAAGATAATAGTGTGACTTTTTATCTGAGCAGCAGGCTGCTGCAGCTTGTCCAGTGGAAACTGGAAGGTTTTTCTGGAGGAAGAACATTTTTTTCAGCCCTTTGGAGAGGGATGAAAATTGCTGTACTAGTTTGTAATACTTATTTGCTTTGTTTCGGGCAGAAGAGATCACGGCTCACAGCAGCAACGTGTCCTCACTCGTCCTGGGAAAAAGTTCGGGCCGGCTGCTGGTAACTGGAGGAGATGACTGTCGGGTCAACATATGGTCAGTTAGCAAGCCCAACTGCATCATGGTAAGAACAAACCTGCTTTCAACTTTTGAGGGTTTTAATTTTGAGATATGGAGGATGGGGAATGAGGGGAAAGATTGTTGGGTGTAGCTTGTGGGACTTGTGAATTGAGTTTTCCAACACAGAGCTGGGTGACCAGATTCTAGCTGAAGACAGGGACAGAATTTGGTATTCCGGAGAGAATTTGGGCTGTCTGGCCACTTCGGCTCAGATAATGAATATCGTACCTTCCGCTACCAGGCTACAGGTAACTAAATGCAGAGTTTTGCATGAGATCAGACTAGTTTTATAGTGCAAACTACAGGGGCCAGTTTTATACCCCAGAGTTTGCCCTTGGTGGTGGCCTGACAGTAGCTTGATACCAGAGTGTTGCCTTCTATGAGAAGGAAGGCTGAAGGACTGTACCCTTTCTGTGGGAGCAGGGAGCTGTGCCTCCTCTTGCTTCCAGGGAACCACAGACCAGTTAGAAGCTGGTGTTCGAGAGGCAGGGGTTGACTGGAGCTACTGAGTACGTGTGCTGTTCTTGTATATCAAAAGGATCGTGATTTTTGGGGTTGTGCCATATATTTTGTCCTCTGAAATTCATCTTCATTGCTTACATTGTTGGGATTCCAGATGGTTTATGTGTTGGGGAAGAGGGAGAAGAGGAACTTTTCAAATAGTGTTGTGACTTTGGTTCAGGTGTGAGCTCTGCCTCTCCCTAAGCAGCAGCAGTGACAGCTGTAGGGTGTACAGAGGATTTTATTTGCCCTAAGAAAGCTCTGTGAGAGCCAGCATCTCTCCACTGGCATTCCCAACCTCTGTACATGTGTGGGAGGTGCAGAGCTCACTTAGCTATTTAAAAAGACGTATTTGAGGATGGAGTAAAGCAGGGAGTATTGCTTAACTGACAAGCAAAAAGTCTGCAAGAGTGGGATGTGTGTTGGTTGGTTTTCTAGAACTAGTTTTAAATATACTTGTATTTTAATTAAATACTGGCCTTTTTAAAACGCTTAGGTAATTTGTAAGCTTTTAGATGCTTGGGGATGAAAGGAAGTGCACCCATGTGAATGACTACCTTATGCCTCAAGTTAATACTTGAGTAACAACACCATGTTATCTTTGTGATGCCCAATTGCTGGCAGCAATATATGGCTCCTTGCTTATGTGAAGGTTTCGCAGTAGCCCTGCTTTTGCTCATCCTTTGATTCTGTAACTGGTTCATGACACTGACGTGACCTATTTAGAGCAAAGATGGTACCATTGTGCTTGCACAGCATCATTTTTATAACGTAAGCATTTGTCAACCTTGTCTGGGCACCCACACCTAGTGTTTAACTACCCATGTCTCTGTTGGTGCATCCTTTAACAGCTAGTCAGCATGCCCCAGACAGTGGGGTAACGTGGAAGATCGGTGCGTGGCGCTATATGCGGCGATGGTCTTTAGAGTGCCCTGCCATACTGACCAGAGGCACAACCAGCCAGTCCCAACTCGTGGGAGTTTTCAGTTACCAGTTGAGTACAGACAATGCTGTTGTGGATGGGGCTGTGTCTGTAGCTGTTGATTGTGGTTTTATTTGCAGAGCTTGACAGGCCATACGACGCCCATTGAGAGCCTACAGGTCAATACGAATGAGGAACTCATTGTTGCAGGGTCCCAGTCAGGGTCCATTCGAGTTTGGGACCTTGGAGCTGCCAAAAGTATGTTTCCCTGAGTTTTCCCTTCTGTTAATACACACTTTTTGGAATATCCTTACATTTAATGTCTGTGCTGACCCAGAAGGTTCCCAGGAGCCTGGCATTGCTTTCATCTTAATTTCCAACCCTCCTAGATGGCTGTTATGGACTTCCTACTGAGACTGTAGAGCTGTATGTGCACACTGGAGCAGAAATTTGTACATGCATTGTGGAGACTGATCTAAGGAACCACTTTCTAGGGTTTTGACCTCAGTGTGTTGAAGTCTATTATTTCGGATCAGGTTTTATGCATGTATAAAGTAACTAGGCATATAGACTTTATATGCAGAGTCTCAGCTTAAAATTGTCAACCTTGACAAAAGGATCCCAATTCACATTGGAAGTAAGTATATTAGGACCTGCACAAGTCCAGGAATCCCCCACTTGCTGATTTTCTGTTCTCATTCCTAGGTTCTAACTTTTTTTCATCAAGTGATTTTTCTGCTCTCCTGCTCTTGCATGGCCATATAAATAGACAAAGACCTAATTTTTAATAAAATGTCAAAGCTATGAACTCATTGAGCTCTGATCCTTTAAAGGCCAACTGTGGAGTCATGCTTTATTTATTGCATTTTTCTCAAATCCTTGAGTGTATTCCAGCAGGAATATCATAAAATTAATGAATATTTCTTACAGGTTGCCACTTGTTCATAGAAAACATGTCTAATGAAAATAGTCTCACACTGGCTGAGCTAAAGTGGCAAACAGCAGGTGGCATAAATAATAACAAGAAGTCTTGTCATTCAGACAGTTAGACTCAGTTCAGTTATAAAATAGTTTGGCTCTACTGGTCGAGAATAGCTCACCTGGCTGAATTTATTAGCAGCCCTGTGAGCCAGTGGCTGTGCAAATGACCACTCCAGATCTGTCTTGAGAGCTAATTTCTGCCAGGAGAATTATCAGACTATTCCGCATGATGGAAAGATATTGCCCTTGTTATCTGAGCAATTTTCTTGCTCAAAGTTGACTTCTGCGCTCATCTCCACTTTCAGAGATATGGTGTACCAGTTCTACTGGTTCTTTCTGGTTTCTGGAATCACAAGGGATGTTACTTGGTTGATGACTTGCTGAAACATTATGATCATTTTTGTCTCCTGCTTTCTAAGTGTCCTATTCCAGTCTTTGGAATGCGTCTCACAAGGGGCAATTGGAGTCCAGAGCAAATATTGGAACCTAAGGGGTAGAAGTCGGGCTTGTGCCTGGCCAGGGGTGCAGAGTCCCGGGAGTCCTGGGAAAGGTCTAATAGCTGCAAGGTGAACCCTGCAGGCAATGGGATTGTCCCTTCCACTTCCTCTCTAAAAATGTTGTTCCTTCCCCCTTTTGCTGTCTTTGTACTGAGTGCCTGGCAGCTGTCTCAAAGTGTGGCTTTGTAGTTTTATTTTCAGCATGGAGACCTTCAGAGTTTTACTCATAGTTTCCACACCTAAGGACAGGACTTTCATTATGCTCCTTGAATGTGGGTCCTCTATTGCTGTTTCTTTGCATTGCAAGGGTAAACTCAGAGTCATTTCCATAAAATAATGTATACAGATGAATACGTAGCATGTCTAACATATGTTGTAGTAGCATGTACTTAATGGTGAGGATGGTAGGGCTAAACTTCTGCTAGGCGTTTGGGGGAAGCGAACTACTAAATATTTGCTCCTTATTCCTTCTCCCTGCTCTGCTTCTCCCTTTCCCAGTTCTCCGTACTTTACTGGGTCACAAAGCGAATATCTGCAGCCTTGATTTCCATCCTTTCGGAAGCTTTGTGGCCTCTGGCTCTTTGGACACGAACATCAAGGTAAGCCCCTAGAGACTGCCCTCTCCGCTCTCAGTGTCTTTGTTTTGAAGAGTGCCAGGACACGTTATGTGCCAAGCTGTTGGTAGGTGCTGCACATCCTCATTTCCATGTGTGTGGGCAGGTGCATTTACGAGTGGTTGTGAAATCTGTGTGTGTATTTTGATGGTGGTAGCTCATGAGTGTGATTCTTCTGTTGGGAATGTGACTCTGAGCAAAGTGCTAGCCAAGACATGGTGTCAGCAAGCGCAGATGTCCTGGTCACTGTGGATTGCATCTGCTTCATCAGGCTGGTGTTTCACTGTAGGAACTGAGCTTCTGTAGTAAGAAATACTTTCTAGAAGTGGTTCTCACTTGGGGAATTAGGTTAGAAAATACCCTTGAAGCAAACAGGGGTTCAACAGCCCCTTCAGTGTTTTCATTCTGCAGCATCTGTCAGCTTGGTGACAGAGAGCACTCTTGTTCTGATGGGACTTGTGGGCCCCCCGCATATGTGCTAAGCATCTCTTCTGTTTGCTTTTCTTCCCTGTAGCTCTGGGATGTAAGACGAAAAGGCTGTGTCTTCAGGTACAAGGTAAAATACTTTGTTAGTTTTCAGTCGAAGAGTGGAGAAAGTTTTCTCTTGGGTACTTGTGAACAAAGCTTGAAGTGATTATGTACAATTAACCTCCTAGTTTTCCAGCATGAAAATAAGATTGGTACGACTTGTGATGTGGCCTGACCGACCTCTGCAGGCCCCTCTGAACCATATAGGAATATGAAATGGATATTCTAGGAGTTCATGTCTGGTTGGCTTCACTAGGGGATGGAGAACATCCATCTTCTTTATACTGTGACTGATACTACCATGCAAGTCCCCACTGCCCTGAGATGGTTCTATTTTTGGGGGACCTTTCTATCCAAAGAACAGTCTGTATTTTAAGTTCATTTAGAAACCAACTTAATACCACAGCACTTCTGTCTCACTGCCTCTAAGTCTGTGTAATTTAAAATTGATTCTTACTAATTAAGCCAGATCTGTATTTACCATACTTAAACTGATTCCAGAAATGTCTCCATGAGGGAGATTACCCCCATCTAGTGTGGAATGTAGTGTTTAGTGTTCTGTGAGCTGTGGACTCTGAAACAATTACTTGGTTTGATTTTATTATATTGTATAGGCTTGAAAGACAAAAGCCAGAATTCCCTGTAAAGGAAAGAGGAGAAGGAGGAAATTAAAAAAAAAAAAAAAAGAAAATTTTACTTATTCTTGTCATTTCAGGGTCACACAGAAGCAGTTCGATGTCTCCGCTTTAGTCCTGATGGGAAATGGTTAGCCTCTGCTGCTGATGATCACACCATAAAGGTAATTTATTGTGACATTCTCCTTATGTGCTCACAGCACAGGGGAATGCTGGGATTGTCTTTTGACCAGGCATTACCAGCGCTTGCTCGTAAACACCTTTAGTTCATTAGGCAGCTGGCTGAGCCCTGTGGCTTTGCAGGGACCGGTCTGTTTACCAGGATCATGTCCAGCAGCCCACAACATCCAGAAAAGAGCTGCACATGTTGAAATGCACTTGCCCAATAGACACGTTGGCACTATGCGTAGGAAGACTCGAGTTTGGAGGGCGTTAGAGCTGTGATACTTGGAACACTGGCCTCTGTTGTGTCAGTAAATCAGTTGTCCGCAGCACATTGCTTCACTGTACCGATTTCTAGCTCTCCTCAGGTGGTTCAGTAGGATTGTGTTATTGTCCACATTGCGTGTGATTGTCAGTCTGAAAATTGCTGTCAGGACTGAGCAGAGCAAGAGAAGGAATTCAGAAAAGTACTGAATTGAAGCACTGTGTTCAGTTGTTTCAGATTTGATGTGGAGGAACGTGGGTGAAGGACTGATTGTTGTGTTCAGCTTCACATGAAATGAACTGATCAGTCATTTCACTCTGGATTTTTCAGTGGAGACTAGAGCCCAGGGAGAAGGAATAGCTAAGGGATTTGGAGATTTTTTGAGTTTCGTTTGTTTGCTTTTGAGATACAATATGTGGGGACAGGTGGAACTGTTGTATTTTATCCCAGTCTTTAAATATAAACCTGAAACTTCTATTTGACTTTTCTCCTAGAAAATGTAAAAATGAATGCCAAAAAAGAAAAAAAAAAAAAAAAAGCAGCCTTAATTGACTGGGTTGCTACTCCTTCCATCGTTGCTTTCTTTGATAAACTTGAGTCTGTTCTTGGAGGGGAAGAAGTGTTAGAAGGTTTCCAGTACAAGGAAATACAAAGCCTATTGGAATTCTCTAATGTGAAATCTTTTCAGGAGTCTCTCTGTTCTTTCCTTCTTCCAGCTGTGGGATCTGGCTGCTGGGAAGATGATGTTCGAGTTCACAGGACATACCGGCCCAGTAAACATTGTTGAATTCCATCCCAATGAATACCTTTTAGCTTCTGGCAGTTCTGACAGGTACATAAGGGGAGGAAGAAAGGTATTGTAGATGTTGGTTCCCTTTCCTGATGCCCTTCCTTTTAGGAATGTGGAAAATAGCAACATCGTGCTACTAGAGTCTGTCATCTGGCCAGCAGCATGTTGCATCTGTCATCTGCACAACATGGAGGTATTGCCTTCTCAGCCAAAACTGATGGCACCTTCCACCACACTAGAAAACAATGCAGTAGCCTCAAGGATCTCACTAATCCAGCTGACATCTTATCTGGACTGCAGGCGGTTCTACTCCGCTAGCAGTGTGTCCTTTAGCTCTGTGTCCACTCTAAATACCCATCTGCATCTCAAGCCTCTAAGCATCTGCGGCTGGAGTAGAGAATGTTGGCTGGACCAGCTGCCTTCTGTAGCTTCACCGTATGTGCACAACAGTGAACGTCGTTCTGGCTTTTTAGCGTGTTCTTTCAATTCTGGATCCCCCAGTGGACTTCTAGAGGGATGAGCCAAGTTTTCTGTTCTGTTGTGCACACAGGACTGTTCGGTTCTGGGACTTGGAGAAGTTTCAAGTTGTGAGCTGTATTGAAGAGGAGGCTACTCCAGTCAGGTACATTGAATTCCTGCTGCATTGCACTAGGCAGAGACCGAAGTGGGGGTGAAGGGAGGATTTCCTGAAAGAGCCTTTACTGGGGAGAAGCTTGGGCTGCTGGAGACGTTGCACAGGCTCACCAGGTTTCACAGGTGAACACCAGATCAACAAGTTCATTGTTAGAAATGGGACTGGAGGTGTTCAGCGAAAGCAGGGATATAGCCCTGGGGTCCACGCGGGACTGAGCAAGGTTACAAAGCTGGGCCTAATTCTCCACCTGCCTTCCTCCCAGGTGCGTGCTCTTCAACCCAGATGGCTGCTGCTTGTACAGTGGCTTCCAGGATTCGCTGCGGGTGTACGGCTGGGAGCCAGAGCGCTGCTTTGATGTGGTTTTGGTGAACTGGGGAAAAGTAGCTGACTTGTCTATCTGCAACAGCCAGCTGGTAAGCCACTGCTCCTGAGGAGTGGAGGAGGCAGCTGTGAAACATGAGATAAAATCCTCCTGCCTCCTTGCCGGCCTTCTGACCTTTAAGCTTGCATCAGACTGTCAATGGCCAGGGCTTGCAATGTGCCCAGTACTTACACAAAGATTGCATGCTTTTGCTTTCAGCAGCCTCATACTCCACTTTGTCTCTGGCTTCTGGAAGAAAGAACCGGGGCTTGGTTTGACTGGCATTTAGAAACTATACCTGGCAAAAGTTTTATTGTAGCCTTTCATAAAACATAGGCATCTTCAAATTGAAAAAGCCAAAGCCCCAAACTGAGAGATTCTCAAGCACAGTTGCTCAGGGTCACTCTGTGATGCCTGTTCTCCAGAAAGGCTGGTGCATGCCCTGCTGCCTACTGAATTACTTTGATCTTTGCCTCTGCAGATAGGAGTTTCCTCTGTGCAAAGCACAGTCTCTTCCTATGTTGTGGATCTCGTCAGAGTCACCAAGTCGGATTCTATTCCTCATGGGCTGATCAGGGATGATGAGCTTCTTGTACCACCTACCCCTGTGGGGTCCTCCCTTCGCCGCATCTATGACAGGCCCTCAACTAGCTGCAGCAAGCCACAAAGGTGAGGGAAACTGCTAGCTTGTGGGATTTCAGGATTTTAAGGAAATGTCCAAGGAGCTTAGTACTCTCACTCTCTGACAGAGTCCATGTGACTTGCCCTAAAAGTATCTCTCTCTTTCACAGCAGAGTGAAGCACAACTCGGAGAGTGAGAGGCGCAGTCCCAGCAGTGAAGATGACCGGGATGAGAAGGAATCAAAGGCTGAGATCCAGAACCCAGAGGATTACAAAGAGATCTTCCAGCCCAAGAATGCTATCTGTCAGTACCAGGGTTTACTGTGCTTTTGAGTGGTGTGTGGATTAGAGCTGTAGGCACTAAACTGGTTCAGTAGAAGTGAGCCATGCCTTATTATAATAGAAGCTGCTTCTGTGACTGGGAGAGTTTAGAAAACTTTAATATTCTGTGCTTGGACACTGATCCACAGATGATGGTGAACTGCCGGAAGGTGGCATCTTTACTAGGGTGCAGAGATGTCTGATTGAGGCCCAACTCAGAATCCAGAGCTCTATTGGAAGCACACTGCTTTCCTTTCTTGTCCTGATTAGGAAAGACTATGGTGTTATGGGATCTTTATTAGCTTAGAGTTTTGATATGTATCAAATCAGCAGTCTCAATTGAAGGAATGGCAAAATGTTTTGTTAAAGCAGAGATGGTTGTTTAGGAGGCACAGTGCAATGCCTGGATCTCATTTTTATGTATATGAGAAAAACAAGATACTCTAAGGAATTAATAGTCATTATTTTGATTTATTGATTTGATCAATTTAGCAGGAGATGATTTTTTTTTTTCTTATATAATTTATGGTGACAGTGCCTTTTCTTGTGCTTCACACCTTCACAGCAGCAATGAACTACATGTGTCAGTTCTATCTCTCCCATCCACAAAGGCTGAAGGCCTTTGGCTAAACTTGACAGTAGCGTCAAGGTCCAAAGGAGAGAACTCTCTGCTCATCGTACCACTGATTACCCTAATCTGTGGAATTGTCAGAGATCTCCCAGCTCCAAGGTTGACTTATTGCTAATCTGTAGCCTTGGTTGTTCCTTTGTTTATTTCTTGCTCTCATTCCATAGGTCGAACTCCTCCTCGAAATGAGCCCTTTCCTGCCCCTCCTGAGGATGGTCAGTATGAAAATGACCCCTTGCGGGGGGGAATGGGTTTAATCACCCTCAAAAGAGGGAGAGCTGCATGTCTGCAGAAACAGCTACTTGTAGTCTAGCTGTACAGAACCTTTGCTTTCAGCTTCCCTGCAAAGGAACAACCAGTTTCTGCTTTCCCACTTTTTCTGTCTTGGTAGAGCCCGTAACTGCAAAGGAAGCAGTGAAGCCCAGCCAAGCTGCGGATGTCCAGACCCCGTTGCCAAAGCAAGAACTTGTATGTATGGTATGCTCTGTTAATAGCTGTTCACACTTCCAGTGGGAAAGATGTGGGAGTGCTGGAGACTGGAGACTTTACCATTTCTAATCAAGCCGCAGTAAAAGCGCAGCTCTAGTCTTTGTCCTGACATGGGTCTTGCCCGAGCAGTAGACTTGAAGGTGAAGCCTCCAGCAGGTGATGACTATTGCTTTTGTTCACTCCTCACACCTGCAGTGGTGTTTCTCCTTGCAGCTCAAAACTGAGGCACTCTGAAGAGAACCAAGTGCCAGACTTCTACAAGTACTTGAACGGAGGCTATTTTGTCACCAAGCACACAAGCAGCTGATGGGCAAGGAGTAATTATACTGGTTTCTTTAGAATCCTCTCTTAGCCTTCAGGCTGGCCACATCCCATTGCCCTGATTTGAGACGTTGATAACAGTGACAGCACTTGGCACTTCCACTGGGCCATCTCATCTCCGTGTTCTTTGCAAACCTTAATTACATTTTGGCATGTACTGGAGAGATGCTTTATTGCCTCTTAAACTGTCCTGGCAAATTGGAGACTGCTTCTGCATTAGAACCTTGCCGTGAGAGGAAAGCGTGTCAGGGAAAAGAGGACATCAGACCAGGGCCAGACTGTTGCTGCTAGAGCATTTATCCCAATTTTTCTTGCAGCCTGATCCAGTTCAGAGGCCACCAATTGCCTCCTCAACTCCTTTGACCAGAACAGAGCCGTCGGTGATTCCGGCAGCCAGGAATGAGCCCATTGGCCTGAAGGCCTCAGACTTTCTACCAGTAAGTATCTCTAGACAAAAGCTTCCAACCAGTGTCTATGTTGGGTGGCATCAGAAAGAGGGTGCTCTGAGGAGAAGTGTCTTAGGTGCTTTCTGCAGCCTGCAGTCCTCAGTTCTGAATGAGAACATATTACCTCCTGCTCTCCCTCAGCTCGCTTGGTGCTTCCCAACTGCTTTGACTTGCAGTTCCTGTGGAATCAGCACCTCAGGGTTGCTGGAGCCAGCCCATTGTGACTGACAGCAGACTGATGGGAACACAGCAGCATTGATCCGTGCTCGTGAAGAACGTGTTGTCAGAGACTGAGCGCTGAGACAGAGACACTGAACAGCTCCATATGCTAGACAGTGATTCATGTAGACAATTGGTGTCTGCCATTACACCTACATAATTGCCCAGGAATCTTTGCCTCTTGCATTTCCGAGGCCTCTTGGCCTCTCTTGGGGAGGGTATTCCCAGTTGCATGCTGATGATCCCAAATGCGAGCAAAGGAAGCAGTGGTTCCAGCATGACTTGGGCAGGAATTAAATTGAGTGTCTAATAAATTCTGTAAGATTTATGCTTTGTAATGAAATCTGCCAATTTCAGATTAATGTTTTATATTAAAAAAAATACAGTTTTCATGAAAGCATTTTTTCATCAGAACATACTGGTTTTGAAAACATAATTTT